>JAPZDZ010000016.1:2939985-2950461 GCA_029783805.1 Acanthurus tennentii | reverse complement strand
GCCTGTAACAGCAACAACATGTAATAAATTGAGCTTGGTGGGTTTTACTGCTCATGTATATCACATTCCATTCCAAAGAAGAGGAATATATTATTAATCTCTTATACCAGTAAGTCATGCTTAAAATACCTTCAACCAGTCTAATGATTGCACATACTACACATACATTACTGCTTTTACTGTATAAACGTATGAATCTATAGCTAAGATGCCACTCTTAAATGCCTCAAGCTCCAAACACTCACATAGTGTAATAAGGGTGTGATCGAACTGATGTGTTGGATATGTCTGTGTGTGCTTTATCTCCAGCCTCAGAAGCAACCACAATAACAACCCAGGCCTAATAATGATTCCTAATAGGGAGCAGTAATTGGAAATAGCAACTTCATTAGTGAGTGACAGCAGCAGGTGATAAGACAGGGGAATTCTGTGTAGCCACTGATGCTAGAAACTCATTATCTGAAATGCATGCCCCACTCCTTAATTATTTGAGAGGATCTTCACACTCTTCAGAGCCAGGCTCTCTCTTTGACTGTGGATTTTTAAGTAGTTTCTTTTTAAGGGATATTTGGGGTGCCTCTGTTATCTGTGTTTGGGAGGTGGATGGCCTTGGGATGAAAGTGATGAAACGGAAGAGAAGCTGTAATGAGAATCTCCGCGCTTCGGCCTTTGATGCAAAGCAGATGCAGCTATCCATATTTCCTTTTTTTGTGGGTTAGCCTCACTGCAGACTGCCGCAGTTGTTTGATTTTTAATATGCCCGACATTACTCGCCAGCATTTTTCATTAGCAACTTCTTTTTTTGCTACCCAAATACAATATGTCACCAGCAACAGAAAAATGTAGCTTTAGCAAGCAGCCAGAAATTTGTCTTATTTTTCCCTTCAAGCGATATTTATTAAAATAGGCAGTCTTGTGGAACATAAAGCTCGCATGATGCCAGTCTATAATGTGTTGTAACTGAAATCATCAGCACTATAGAGAACAGGAAAAAAGAAAGACTCTTTCAGATTTTCCCTTCGGATTATATGCTTGACCTGTGACCCTTGGAGGTGTTTTTACCTCCATCACACACTGTAAAAATATCAACATGGTCAACAAGAATTTTAAAAAAAAAATGTTTCTTTTTCTTTGATTTGACCAAAAAGTTGTACAATGCCAAAATACCAAAAAATTGTGTCACTGTGTAAAATTTAAATAAACAGAGTATAAAATTTTGCTAATACTTTCTGACGTATACTACGATTTTATACTATAATTTTACTGCAATGTCTGACTTTTTAGCCAAAAATCTGCTTATACTTACTTTGATGCCATCAGTATGTTTCAACCAAGTTTGGAGAGGTATAACATAGAGAGAAGGTAAGCATGTGGCCCACTTGTCAGACGGTTGGTGGCTCCATCTCCACCATGACTCCACCACGCTGCGTGTCAGAATGACCCTGAGTAAGATACTGAATCCCCAAACTGCTCCTGATGACTTGTCCATTAGTGTGTAAATGTGTGTGTATGTGTGTTAGTGGCTCCTGCCATTAGTGTATGACTGTACACAAGAACGGGTGAATGCCAACTGGTGTTGTTAAAGCCCTTTTTAGTGTTCAAAACACTAGAAAAACACAAAATAAATACAGTCCATTTACCACAAGATTTTCAGCAGGTTTGTGGAAAAGAGTTGATAATATCACAATTTCATTAGGAAAGGGGCATCCTTGAAAGGCTCAGTATTTTTGAGGCAGGGATGAGGCAAAACTCACTCACTTTGTGACAAGAAACTGTATAAAAGACGTGTTCAGAACTCTAAGCAAAAAAGTCTTTTTTTAAAACTGTTCTTTTGAGATTGATTATGATCTGCTATTATATACTACTTACAGAGCCACAACTTTTTCAAAAAATATTTTTTTCAGAATTGATGTAGTAATCTAGACCTGGAACATAATAACGGTGTTGTGAAAACAACAGTAAGCATGCAAGATTTCCACAGAGCCTTTCAGGAGGACTGTGCAGGCTTCGTATAGATAGTATGACCTACTGTTGAGTTTGATTACTTTACAATAGTTTCCTCTCATTTGGTGGTGATTGTCCGTCACTGGGAGCGTGGTGGGAAACTGAAGGAGACAGAGAAAGAGGGTGAGAGAGAGCACTTGAACTCTTGAGTGGCTATGGCGATGCTAATGCACTGTTCAGGGACAAGCAAGAGAGAAGAAGAAAAGGAAAATTGAAATAGTGAAAGTGATTGAAGGAAACAGGGGAGTCGGGCTGACTAATGACAATGAACAGACAAGATCACAGTGATTGAGAGAATAGATAAGATTTTTCTCTGATTATCTGCACTTGCATTAAGATCACGGGGGGAAGAAAAGAGACTGAGAACAAGAAAGTTCATGTATCAGACATATAAAACTGTCGGCTCCAACAGCGTGATAAAAAAACACCCTGAATATATGCCTTTGATCATGGGAAAAAAAGAGCGATGTGATGACCAGGTATCACACACACTGTGCAAACCAGGCTTAAAGTTCAAACAGCCCATGTAGCCTTTAGCGACGCATGATCTTAAATCATGTCCCTAAGGCCATACACACTCAAAAACACACACAAGGCTACTAATCCTTCATGTTGCAGCGAGATGTAATTGGATACGATTAGCTCCCCCCTTGTGTTGTCCTTTGTGCCATCCTCATGCCAGTTCCATATGCCTGGAGGGGCTCCCAGCTGTTAGAGTGGTGTGGTGGGCTACAGGGGAAGGTTATGAAGGATAATGAACATAGATTCCCAAACAGCAGAAACACCCTTAAGCAGAGTTGATCCATTGAAGCAATGGCACATATTTTAGCCTTGAGGTCAATAGTGCAGGATGACAAACACACACACACAGAGCCCAGGTATTCTGTTTCTAATCACTGGATGTTTTAGAGGGAGATTCCAGCATCCTGTGGCCATCTGCGGTCGTGAGAAGACTGACGATAGCCTGTTTACTGCCGGGACCAGCCAAGACAGCTGCAGTGTGGCTGCCAAAGAACTGTCGCATCCATTCTGATTGGAATTCAAATGGATCACCCTCGCCGGGATCAATACTGCATGATAATGATGTTGTGACATTTGGAGAGGAGATTGTGTGTGATTGCAATCCTCAGTGTGTGTATGCAGGCATTCGTCAGCATGTGTAAGCATCTTTGGGCCTCTGAATTTGCATTTATACATCTATCTTTGTTTTCTCTGCAAATGCTTCCGGTTAATTTGAAAAAAAAAAACAACTTTATTGCTTACTTTTTGCTCCTGCACTAAATTGTTAAAATTGGCAATTACATCTTGTCGTCCCTTCAAGACTTGAGATGACTCACTGTGTGATTTGCTTTTCTCAGATCACCAGGGAAACCAGATATCTTTGATGTGCAACATTGTTCTGATCTCTTTCAAGTGGATAAACTTAAGAATAGTGAGAATATCTCAGCCCATAGAGACGTTTCTACCATCTCTTATCTTATTTGGCATTATGAAAGAACACCTCGGAAATTAAATCAGGTATGGCATCAGGTTATAAGAAGTAAGTAAATCATCCTTCTAGTCGATGCTGGGAAAAGCAGGAATATTACTATTATGTGTTCCTGTGTCAGGTTTCTGAACAGTATTCAACCCACCTTTTCAGGCTTTTAGACCAAATGAATGTCTGCTTTATCATTTGAAAGCTTCTGAGGACACTGACTGTGATAGATTATTGGCTTACTCTGCTTTAAATTTTATGATTTCTCTCAGATCACCTTTCATACACATACCTTGTTTTATTGTTTTGTTTTGTTTTTCTCCCAAAACTGAATTATATTTACCTCCATACCTTACAGTTGGCACAATTTTGGCCACAGAAGACCAGCATCCAGTGGCAAATTAGTTTTAGCCGGAGCATCTAGCTTTATGAGCGACATCAGCGATCATTCAAAAAGGTTGAGGGAGGCGCTTTAGCACCATTGATCTCTCAACTCTGCAGAATGTGCATATATACCATCTATACATCACTGGGTAACGCTTTATCAGGAGAGATGGATGAAACGTGGGGGCAAGCTTGGTCTGCATTAGAGATACTAAATATTTCTGAGGGTGCTTGCCCTGCTGATTAATGACTTCATAAGGCATCTGCAGCTAGTCCTGATCCTCAGGCAGCTTTTCAATCACAGAATGCGCCCTGAGCTTTGGGAAAGAGTGAAATTTGAACCTGATTTGTGCTTTTTTGTTTTGGTGAAGAAACATTTATATCTGCATCCTCTACATCCAGCGATTAGTGTCAAGAGAGGCATCCGTCTAGTTTACCGAACTATTTTTGTTCCCCTTTCCTCTGCGGCGTCAGTCGATATTTTCTGCTCATCCCTGTCTCCTAATCTTTCCCCGCTCTGTACGCTTCACTGTTTTTCAGCTCATCCGGTTCGTCCGCTCCTAAAAGACTTGGCTGCATTGTAGTGAAACACTATTAATTACCTTGTCATCCCTCGACAGTTGGCAGTGACAGGTTTTAGACCAGCTCTCTGAGGAGGTGGGCGGACATGGGCGCTAAATTAAAAAGCTGGGAGAGCTTGTCATATCCTGTCATTCCTATATTTAATAAAAAAAAAAGCAAACATGTGTGCGCATGTGTGAATATGTGAGTTTAGGCTGGTGAACTACAGGGAGATAGATGTTCAGAAGTACAAACAGATGGGCAGAAGGAGGTAATCAGACACATATCAACAGAGTGAGAGACCAGGAAACAGCTGGTGGGTCCAGGAACAGAGGTCTGCAGACAAAGAGACGCGAGCACAAAGCAAATAGTATTGGCAACAGCTAGAGCACATCAGATCAGCAACGCCTTCCTCTTTTACTATAAAAAACATACCACGTACAAGTTGTGTCTGAAGAGTGCACAGGCGATGACTTAAACTTTTCCTCACAAACGTTTTTTTCTTTCACCCAAATGCTATTTTAAATTTTCTGCATTTGTTTCCCTGTCTGTTCTGTCACATGACTGATATTTTTAAAGCTTATGTTGTAAGCAACACAGATGTCCTCTAAATGACGCTACAACTTAAAGAAAAGTGCAGTGTCTTGCACTTTTGAATTACGTTTAATTGTTTTGACCCTTTGTATCAAAGAGAAAAATCAAAATACTGAGCGAAGTAACTGCTAAGGGGTGCGAACGGGCAACATTGCTATTATCATATGAGTGATCAGACATTTAGACATGCTAGTTTTCAACAGTTAAGCTAATTTCTGCTTAACTGACTGCTTTCCATCTATCTGATGTCTTTTCAGCCACAATATTAAAATCACATACTTAAGCAATTAATTTTGTGAAAACTCTACATTGACGATGGCAGAGATTTAATAGTTAAAATGCACTGACAGAAAGAAGTGTCTTCACATCAGGTCATTATATTCAAGTTCAGCAGTGCTAACAGCTCATCTTACAGGTTGTGTCATGCTGAAAAAGCTGCTTCTTACTGAGGCTGAGCACATCACATAACAAGCAAAGCCACACTGCCCTCTCTGGAATTTGCCCTGAAGTGAGATGGAGACATGTAATTTAGATACACCACCCGAAGATTTCACTAATGGAAAAGCCATGTCATGTTCCAAAGGCCGTGTGCACACTGCAGGAGCACATAGCAGGCATGCTAGGTTGCGGTGGCGAAGCACTCGGAGACATGGCCAATCCTCCGTGGTGTTGTTTTGCCTGGTCCAGACCTGTGCTTGGCCTGACGAGTGTGAACAAGCAGCAGCAGCCCGGGGGAGCTGTCCATGGTGCTGAAACCAAGGATCTTTCCTCCACTGTTGGGACTGCTGTTCCTCTACTGATTTATGAGCCAATAAGCAAATTTAGAATGTGTTTTCACCCCTGGTTTAACAGAAGCTACCACGCTACTTACATTGCAGTTGTGTCATAATTATCTATTTTCATGTTTTTTGTTCATTCTGTCTTTTTCTACAAGTGTAAACGATTCAAAGGTTTAGTTCAGCTTTCATTACATCAGATGGTATTTTATTGGAAAATACTACAATAAAAAAGCAGTGTTTTTCACAGGATTCAAGTTTTGTACTACTGTTAAACCAAGGATTTACCCATGGTTCCACAAACTAATTTATAAAAATATGAGACCAAGGACAACCGGCAGCACCATAATAATAATAATAATATGATCATAATGTAGAGGAGAACAAACTAATAACATTGAGACTGAGATAGTGAGACCTTTTCAAAAGGTCAAAACCATGAAAGAAACATCCATAATGAAAGAAAAACAAAAATGCTGTCACTCTCTCAGCTGTTCTTTAATTGCGCTCGGTGAAGGAAAAAGTAGCAACTGTGAAAAAGAATCATTCTGATGGGCTGAGCTAAAAGTTTTCCCTCAAAGAGTTTAAACTTTTCAATGTTGTCATTTAGGTTGCAGGTAAAGAGAGGCCTTAATGAATTGAAACTAGAAAGTCCAGAGGCCCTTACACTGCCTTGTGGAGACCTAAAGGGAGGCACAAACACTGAATTCTCCTGCTTGGTTGTGGCCACTTAGGCGATTTCATAACAGGTGGCAGCAGACCCTGCTGCAACCGAGTTTCCTTGTCTGACGTTATAAAACACAGCTTGAGTCTTAAACGTGAGAGAGACAGCCCATTGGGAAGATGTTATTTTCAATTCTGCACTGAAGAGGGTATGATGTTACTGCAGTATTATATCTTGAAATAAATGCGTAGCAGGGTGAAAGAAACTAAAAGAAGTGAGGGAGAAAGAGTGAAAAGAGCCTTGGGAAATCTCCCACCCCATCTCGCAGGCACCTCAGCTTCCCTGTTCCTCTCACTCACCTCACTGACTTTCAATCGCCGGAGCCAATTTGCTGGGAGAGAAACCCCACGCTGGCAAGAAATGAAACCACCCCAGCTCCTCAACACACACCTACCCCACAGCAGCGTCCTTCTCCTCCTCTCCATCCCCTCATCTCCTCTCCTCTCTTCAGTCTCTCAGCACATCAAAGGCCTGGAAGAGAAACACATAGACTCACTCGGTCGCCTCTTCGCCTCCCCACTCTTCATTTTGTACCAAGTCCTTACTCCTCCCTCCTCTCACTCCTAAGTTTCTGATGCCAACTGTGCCTCTTAGGGAGGGAAAGAGAGAGTATATGTAAAAACTAGAATGCTTCATTGCTGCAGTGGTGTTGCAGTAAATAGAGGGATTGATCAAGTTGATACACTCATCCTTTTCATCATTGTTATGCTCATTTGTGCCTTTATGGCTGTTTTTTGTTTTGTTTTCTTGTATTGGCTCTTCATTATTTGTCCCTCTGACTCACTTCCAGCAAATCAACATCAAGCTGCAGTGATGTGCTGATTAGGAGGCAAACACAGAAGAACTGATATTCATATTTGATGCGCTGCTCCCTTTTAAAGGTTGATTTTGTTCTTATTTGCGACCAAAACAGCTGAAAGTCAGAGAATAAGTTTGAAAAATTCATGGCTTCAGTTCAGTTATGCAATAAAACTTTAATTCATCACATGACTGAACTTATTACACTATCTGTTATAATACATTCAACACCAGTTCAGTGACAAAATGCTGTTAGACTGTCAAAGATGGAAGGAGACAGACAACAAAAGTCGAAAAGTTGAATAAAGAGGTGATTTTTAAGGCCCTGGCTCTCTGTAGCCGTGGTGGCACTGTCAGGGTTTAAGACTGTAAATCATTTACTATTCCGCTTAAAAACACACACACACACACACACACACACACGTCATCTACTTCTCATAAACACACATTGTGCAAACATAGGCAAAGGCTATATTGTTTGGTCCTTCACACTATTGCCAGCCCCATTATTATTTAATTTATGCTTTTGTGTATTTTATTCCAGAGTGGTGGTAGTAGTAGAGTTAAGGTTGTGGCCAGAATAAACTCCAGGTTTAAGAAACACTACAATCTAGTGAAGAAGAATTTTCCCATTTTGGTTTTCCCTGCATCTCATGTCCACATTGTCCTTTATACTTGAGTGACTTGGCAGTTATCTGAGATCCTGATGCATGTCCACAAAAACTCACCTTGGACTGATCCAGCAAAGCTATCACTGAGCAGAGCTTAGCCATGACACAAAAATTACCTCCGTGTTTGTTATTATCATCCTAGCATTTAATTACATTTTGAATACCCGCAGGGAGCATAGTGCACCCTTTTACTGCTGCATTGTAATGGTTTTATAGTTATTCTGTGTCTGGCATGAAAACACCATTAGTCCCCAGAAGGCTTCTGCTGACATTTAACTTGCTAGTGTTGGACTGGGGGCAAGAAAGTGGTGGGTAAAACAGATAAAGATGTAGATGTTGGGGGGGTGGCAGTGACAGGATTGGGGGGAGGGGGGGTTGGGCCTGGTAATGGGTGCTGTGGAACAGGGATGTCCGTGAAAAGGCATGTAAAATGTCAGATGTGAGCTGCGTAGCGAACTCAGAAGAGAATGTCAAGGGGCGACGAACAGCTGCTGAGCAATTTCCTGGTCATTAGCAAGATATCAGTGACCTGAGGCAGTGCCGTTGACCTCAGTTCACTCAAGGCAAGTGTGAACCAGCCGGTTAGTGACTGAGCCACAGGCTCAAATAAAAAAAATAAAGCATTGATGCAGGGCAGCATACAAATACTGGAGCCCACGTGCAAAATGTAGTATCCAACCTGGGTAACACTTTGAAACCTGCTTGTGGCACAATTTTAATATTTGACCAGAAATATCAGAGTAAAAGGGATCAACATTACATTAATCCTAAAGCTTTTTCAGTTATTACCATTAATGCTGAAATAAAGATTTGATACATTTTAAGGCAAAAATAGTTCAATGTAGTTTTACTAGCACTGACCATTGAACTGTATACTGATTTGAATACTGGCTGGTTGTAAAACATTTAGGAAAGTTGTCAGGAAATGACTTTGAATTCAGCTTGTTTGTTTTTATTTGATTCTGTGTACCAACTTGTGTTTAATTCATGTTTTCATGTAAATGTGTGAAAAGAATCATTTAAAAAAAAAACAAAAACAGAATCTTTCCGGGGTTCATAGAACATGCATGGACAGTAACGGGGATTTGCTATGGCGCAGTTATTTTTCAGCTGTAACTGGGTCCTAAGCACTATTTGCAAATATCATACATAGACTAAAGCTGGCCCACGAGGGAAGACATAATATGTGCAATCTGCAGGCAGTGAGTTTCCTCTTCATCAGTCATGTAAAATGCATGCTCTCCTTCATACTTCATGTTACCAGTAGGCCCCCACTAACCCTGCTCTAGTAGGTCAGCCAGCTAATGCTAGCAGAGCAAACCATAGTCATAGTAATTAAAGATTTACATGCTGGTTGTTTTGTTGGCCTTGGCTGAAATTCACTCTTTTGTCTATTCAAAAAAAGAAGCCTACTTGTTAAGATTGTAAGGAAATTGTCAGTTGTGTAATGTCAGAATATTTTCAACACATTATACCTAATTAGAGATTTCTATAGTAGATTATATGCAAAAAGTGGCTAATTGTCTTTTTTTTTTGTTTTTTTTGTTTTTGTTTCTCTGCAGACACACTGCAAAATTCAGTTTACTCAACCAAAACCAGGTTAACAGAGGACACAGTCCATGCAGTTACCTCTTTTACATGGCATATTTGGTAAAATAAATAAATAAATCAATAAATAAAACAATGCTTAGCTTTATTTTATGAAAAAAAGTGTTTAAAAAATCTAAATATTTTTGTCTATGTCTTCTATACAATCTTTGGTTAAAATGAGCGAGAAAATCAGTTCCTGACGCAGCATGGACTAACACTTACCATTTCCTCACTCTGAACACTAAACAACATCCCAATTTGCATTCTAACAGCCTTTTACGTACCCCCGCTCTCCCCTCCTGCCTTGTTGTGTCTGAAATGCCAGTAAATGGTAGGGGCCATGCCGCAATCCCAGCATCCCTAATGGTCTCATGTTCCCTCCTGGCATGACACAGATGGAGAAGGCCGTGCCCCACTGGTGCCACTTTGTTTGGGTGCTGTTTAGCTGTGATTTTGCAGCCTGTGGGTGCTGGCAGGGACACACAAGCCTTTGCTGGCATGAAGTCATATCATCTCTGCAGGATGAGAAGTTAACATGTGGGGGTGTTAGCTAGGAGGGGAAAATGAAGATATGATGCGTGCAAGGACTGTATAAACATATACTCTTGAGACTATAAGGGATGCAGGGAATGTTGTTTTTTGCCTCATTTATATTTATTTAAATTTAATTATATTTTTAGTTTAAAATTTACTCTTTCCTGTCCTCTTCCTGGCAAATACCACAACCTCACCTCCATGAATCTATCCACCTCGATGAGTCGAAACAGCAACAAAGGCTTTTCCTCAAGGATGCACTCCATCCCTTCTTCCCTTCATTTCTTCCTCCCTTTCCCACTTTCACATCTTTATGCCAGTGTGTTACTAATCAGAGCACACGAGCCAGACAGTTTGTTTGCA
>JAPZDZ010000016.1:2918270-2928904 GCA_029783805.1 Acanthurus tennentii | reverse complement strand
TTTTTTTTTGTCCACAGTCATTTTTCCCTTTGTCTGTTCATAAATCAACCAGAAGTGTACATCTAAACATAATTAGACTTTAAGACCAAAGTTTTTCTCTCAGGTGACAGTTTAATGACCTACATAAAGTGATTTATTACCTGGACATGATTTATTACTTTGACCTTGATAATATTTACAGAGAAATTAGCACTTACATCACTTTGCCCCCAAATATTGAGGGCTATAAATTGTTTCAGAGGCCTTTTCAGGCAGCTTTTACAAAAAAAAATGTCCTCTAGATTAAAGGCTTTGTTGCATCAGCCGCCATTTTCTCACTGACAAGCATCACCATTTTGTAAAGGTCAGTGGTATTTTTTGTGTTCTCCTCAATGTAGGGTATTCCCTTTTTCGTTGTGCCCCCTCCATCCGCTCCTTTTGTTTCCTCTCCTCTCTCTTTGATTACACTCTAGCACAGACACAGCAAACACTGTGTACTGGTTATTAAGGCCAATTTCATCACTCCTTCCCCCGTCCTGTCACTAGCGTGCCTCTGCTTGGGACGGAATGGATTTTAATGGGCGACGGTTGATTAGTGCAACACTAACAAAGAGTCAAGTAGTGTGGATGGCTTTGGAGAGTGAGGTTGATTTAGAGAGGCAGGGGGGCCGCAAAGAGAGAGGGGAGATGAAACAGAGAGCGAGGACCGACCGACTGATCAATTGTAGCAGAGTAAAGCTTTTTTTAATCTATCTGGTCATTTAACAGTATACTAACTAACACGTATAACATGCACATCAGCAGGTCATATGTTTATATACACACAGTCCCTGCATATTAAAATTTCTGACTCACTCCGTTTGATATTTCTGACATAACTGCTCTCTCATTCTGTCACCATCTCACTGTGCATGTCACTCTGTGATTCACATGCTGTTTGTTTCCTGCTAGTTGTTAAGCAGGGGCCAGCCCACTCTTCCATCATTTCAGCTCCAATGCTGGCTTTTAATGTGCAAAGCTCGTGAAAAAAAACTTTTTTTCTGACTGTCCATTGACGCACTTTTTATATAATGCAATTTCCGAGCAAAGGTAATGATAAATTGCCAGCTACGGCATGTCAACTGCCTGGGACACACCTCCCATCAACCCAAGTCACTTGTAAGGCCTTCACACCACCTGCTGTGATTAAGAGTGCATAAAAAATGACTAACAAGCAGGCAGAGATTAGCAAAAAGCCTGCCAAAAGAGACAGGCAGGTAACAACCTTCTCAAACTATTACTACATCTTGTATAAAAATAATATTGCAACAATAACCACTTACTGTGATTAAGAGTTTAGAAAATATCCAGTTTAAAATGAATTCAGAAGCACATGTGTGGGATATGACCTTTAGCATTAATGAGCGGGTCCACAGGTGAACCATCACCAGAGGAATTATTGGCTAAGAAGAAAGCTTCTGTGCTTAGCTTGTCTTTTGTCAGGGCTATGATAGAAACATGGTGGTGCAGGACATCCTATCTCTGTTAGTATAAAAGCCTCATTGAGTGGTGATAAAAACACAAAAATTCCAATTTTATAGCAATTTATGCATCAATTAAAACACACTTCAAGAGATCATATATTCATTTTTGCCATATTCTACAAATAGATCCTCTTATATCCCACACACTGGACCTTTTAATTAGTTTTCCACGTCAGCAGCTATTATGCTTATGGAATTCTACATGACTGAAGTCTTGAAGAACAGAAAGACGTCTGGCTGTTGCAACAAACCAAAGGGAAATGAGCGTGTGAGCTGGGATGCATTTATTAAAGATGTCTCTTGCTTGCTGCCAAATTAAAAGTAGGTCATGGCGGAACTGTGGACCACTGTAAATCACTCCTTCCATACTGTCACTCGTGTTTACTATGTACACCAGCCTCTCAGTTCTTCAAGTAAAATCTGAATAATTACACTGAGATTGTGTTCATGTGACTTGTAAGGATCTAAATTTTTATTAAGGGAGTTTGCAGCAGGAGGCTGATGGTGAAGATGGCTGATGTTTTGCCACATAAAAATGATTTTTTATGTTAAGAGATTGGTGATGCTGTTTTAAACCATGGCATAAACATCTGAGAAGTGTTAGCCAGTTAGATGGTCATTAGCTGCTCTCTCTTCTGTGGAGTCTCAAAGATGAAACCCTATTTAACAGTGCTAAAGTGGTGAAGTGCCATTATGCCAGTGTTAAACAGACAGGTACAGTCTAGCTGCCCTGGCACATTACCAGAGGTGTACAGCTTTTTGAAGCTCCAGATGTACATAGATGGCTGAGCGAGACGGCTGAGGACGCTTTAAAAGCTTCTTTTTGCCTGCCAGCAACTACACCAGTTTCCCAGTGATCTGACTGGGCTGCACAGCAGTCATTCGAAGCTAACAAGCCCCAGAAAAAAAAGCAGAGGGGAGAGCGAATGAGAAGGAAAGGGACAGACTGCAGAGAGGGTACGAGACACATTATGGAGGGATTTCAAAGTCAAGCATTCAGTGAAGAAGACAGCATGTGATGGCTGCAGAGTGAGTGGTTTTGCAGTGTCACTAACACCATGTGGTGGCTGTTCACTGAGGGGCAAATGAGGCAGAGGGAGAGCAACACACACACAACCCTCTGCTCACTGTAGGCCCATCGTTACAGCTTTCCTCTCATCTCTCTCATTAACGTCTCCCCTCTCTCTTTCTCTTTCTCCACTTCTCTCCAATGCAGAGCTGCTGTCTTTTGTATTTGCTTTTGTGAGCAGATACATTATTCACAACAGCCATCCCACTCAATCACACACACACGTACACCCATACACACACACCGTTTGTGTATCATCACTTGGATCAGATAATTAAACACTGTTTTATTTAACATTGTAAGCCACCTGATATTACACAAACAAATCTAGAGTTTTGAATAAATTGTTTATCTTGGGGTTTTTTAAAATATGTCTTACATCATTATGTGCATCTGAAATGTGATCCAGTCACTAAGTCATTTTATTCTGAAAAGCTAGGGAATAGAGATCAATTTTCAGTGCCGTCTTTTCAAACACTTTCAGCAAATAAGGCAAAAAATGACAAATTACTTCACTTGTACCAAGAAAATAGCTCTAAATTCTGCCAATAAGTTGATTTGCAGTGGAATATCAACTAAAATTGATTCACCTTGTTGTCAGTTGTTTTCCACTTGTTTTAAGGAAAAGATGTATTGAGAAGTCAGAGGTGGATGTTTCCAAAAAGAAAATAACACAAATCTTCACGTATTTCTTCATTCGCTCTCTCCGTTCTCTTCCTCTCCGAGCAGAAACTACAGTCACATTTTAGCTGAGAAAAAATCCCATCACTCAAGTCACGGCATCTCTTCACTGTCTGTTGAAGAGTAGTTTTAAGATTCATTGATCAATTTTTCAAGCGCAATTAGGTCTTGCCCTCAAGTTATATCATGTACTTCTGAACCCACTCCGAACCAGCGTGCAGCCTCAGATCTTTAACACCAGAGTTGACTGGCTTTTGGCTCAAGATTGCTTGCCTCGAGGACTGTGTTGTTTTCTTTCATTGTACATATGTTAGCTCGCTCTTTCTCAAGACTGCTGTCGCTAAACTTTCCATTTGTAGAGTGAAAAAAGCTGGACTTGACCCGACATGACTTGACTGAGTTTTAAAAAGGTCTGCTTCCCCTCTATCTCTTTGCCTCTCCGCCCATCACGCGTCTCTTTTGCTCTCCCATGCTTCACCTCTGTTATCCTTTCCTCTTAATCCCTCCATCTTCCTCCTCCTAAGTGTAGCCTTTCCCTGTCCACCACTTTGTGCCGGTGTTGCTGGAGGCAAGGGACGCTGTGGATGTTTGAAACCTCACAGAGGGTATCTCATTAGAAACAGCAAGGCCTCCTCCACATACCTTGGTCGAGCCTGCCGGCAGAGCGAGGCCTGTGTCGGCTTCCGCAGAGAGACGGGGAGAAAAATGAGGGCAGAGATTGAGGGAGGTGAGGAAAGTGGCAACAAAGAGAGAATGTAGCGGCAGCAGTTGAAGGGCACTGGATAGAAGTAATAGGCTGAGGCAAAGGTGCAGGTTAGAAATCTATCATCCCTTCTTTTCCTTCTCATCATATCTCCTTCCTTTTTCGCTGTGTTTTATTCGTCTCTCTCTATGCATCTCTGTCTTTTTCCCTCTCTCCTGCCTGCTGGTAGCAACAGCTGTGGGAGGAAATGGAGAGCAAAATGTCATCTCATCGCTCCATCTGCACCCCCTACTAGCATGCCTGTGTCACTGATGACACCAGCTCATTCTTTCTCTCCCTCCTCATCTTCTCCTCTCTCTATATATCTCACCTCTGCCTATGACTCTGTCGAGAGTTAGATCTCCTGTTTTGTCTCTACTGAGTTCACCCAGACCTGATATATCTTTTTTTAAGCTGTATGTTGTTCTGTGTTCATGGGATGTAGCAATACATGCCTGATATGTTGCATTTGTTTTTGGTCTTCTTTATTGCAGCAAACAAGGTGCACATCTACACAGTTAGAGTTCAAGGCAAACACAAAGCCAAGCTTCTAAACTGAGCTAAAAGTACCTCATGTTTATGTATGCCTTTATAATATTTATTACTTGCGACTGAAGAGCTTCACTTAATAACAGTATTATGTACTGTAAATGAAAAAACACTCAATCTGACACTTAAAAGTTCAAGAGGTTTTATTTGCTCAGATATGAAGAGATCTTTCTCTGGCATTTTTGCCTTCCCCTCAATACAATGGAGATGAAAGTAATTTAACTTGTTTTCACAGTTTTTAAAGAATGCATTCAAGCATTATTTTTCTCTTTAAACATGAGATCCCAGTTACTTTGGACAATCCACAGTTTTCAGTGGAATCGCAACCTTTTTAACAAAATGGTCCCTCTAAAACTTCTCTGCGGCAAAGTCTGTTCATTAGCTACTACCCTTTTTTTGCTGACACATAAAAGCCTGGAATCAACTGTTTTGTCTTGTTGGAACTGCCCTAAAGACTGTTAATCAAGTTTTACAGCTTTATGAAGGAGAGAAAAAGGTGCCAAGCATGACCTACATGTGTAGCTGCCCCACTCCCTCAATAAATCTTATTTAAACAAAGATGGGTGCAGTTTCACTGAATGAAAGGTAGGTGGCCTCCGCTCAGCAGCACTCACTGAACTCTTGCAGTGATGCAGGGAGAGAAACGGAAGCGAGAGAGCGCACAAGACGAGGGGGTCTATCCCTGGATCCTCATAGCCTTGTACAAGAAGCTAATACTTCTTGACATCCGTGAAACCCTTTTTTAATCTGCTGACTGAAAGTGATGGGGAGGAAAAGGAAAGGAAGGAAAGGAGAGAGGAGGAACTGCAGGAGTTTTCTGTGTACAAAATCAGCTCTAGTTTGAAAATGACCCTCTTCGGTTTCTTCCCTGAGTGTTGTCCTTTGGTCCTGCCGAGAGGGCCATTCAACCATGACGTCCGTGCAAACCTCCCCTTTTTTTTTTAAGCAGACATCATTTATTGCAAGATTGGAGCTCGCATCACATATCATACACCCTGTTAGAGTCGACGCACTGTGCAGAGACTAGTATTTTGATGAGCCTGAAGGCATATAGTGCTAATTTAATGCTAAACTATGGATACACTTTCTTTTTACATTTATTCTCTACTCATCCTTTGGCTAGACAATTGGGTGTCGTGTATTTTAGGCGTTTCCACCTGTGCTCAGACAGCTCAAACTTGTTACATCACCCTGGCCGATAGAGACAGCAAGAGAACACGAAAAAATGAATACCTATCAAAAGATAGCAGGGTACAGGAGCTTCCCTACATGATTTTTAACAAATATGCAGTGAAGGCTTGTATGTCATACATCTTGAAGGCTCTGGAAGATTGCTGTGATCGCTGTAATCACCAGTTCCTGTCCGTGCTTTGGCAAGGAAGCTCTGCTAATTACAGAGAGAATGTTCCCTGTTTGTTTACCAGCAAGAACTGGCGGAAACATTATATTTCCTTGCCACTGCGAGGCCCCCCCAGACTGGCTGTTGTCTGAGATGTGTTGACTCAAATCCAGGGTGAACTGTAGTCGTTATTTGTCTAATTTCGCTCATTAGCCACAGCGTACATACTGAGTCTGAGCTTGGGGAATGGGTTTGGGTTGTTTGAGGTACTGGAGTTGTTGTGGTGGCGGAGATGCCATTGGAGTGTGTGGACACTGGAACGGCTGCCTGTTTGCATCAAATCACATTTCTGTTTCTGTTCTGGGGGCAACTGTGCCGTTTCCTGCTCTGTGCTGTTAATAAGACAAGATGAAATAAGATTTGTGCTTTATTTGCCTCCAAGCATCTCTTTCAGCCATCTTGGCTCCAATTCCTTCCTATAACCTGTCTTTTTGCACTTAGAGAGAGAGTGTGAACAGTCCTTTGTACTCAAAGGCACTTGAATGAGCGCACAATAAGAACAAATTTCTTCACACAGTTCGCTCTTTTCAGCATTGAATTAATGTTTCCCGCTTTACAGACTTACACCATCATGACATTTAAGAATTGTTAATGGCTTCCTAACAGCCACACACTGTCTCACCATGCATTGTCCAAACGTTCTCCACAGGCTCCGAAATAGCCCAGGGCTAAACACTTGCCTGTGTTTTTTCCCCAACCGTTCCTTCCCGTCATGAAAATGCAGTGTCTTTGTATTCATTGACGCTGCTTAGGTTCAAGCAACCCTCCGGGCTGCGAGCAGAGAACACTACATGTGAACATTTTGGTTTGAAAGTTAGGCTGCCCCAAGCATACTAGGGAAAAGTCAACAAAATCTGTGAGAGGGGAACATCAAAAATGAACACATGTAACAGTAAATGTGCTTTAAAGTAGTCAAAGTAACAAGCGAGGACTTTAGAAACTTTTTGACACCTTCTGCCATCGACACACAAAGAGGCCTCTTTATTCAACCAGTGCCAGCTTATTGTTCGTGCCTCTGAAATGTTAATTGTGCGGTTTTTAATTTGGAAGACAGCTTTTGTCAAAGGTACACCTGGACCTCAACAAATGAAGCATTATTGGTATGCAACAACTGGTTCCACCTGCATCATCTCAGTTGTGTCACAGTATGGTGAGCAAAATTGTTGCTTTGAGGAGACCAAGCATGTCATATGTGAAAGCCATACAATTAACTTATTAATGCCTAATTTCCCCTAAAATAGGTACTTCAAAATTAATCATGCTAATTAGTTGTTTTTAACTCTCCAGAAGCATTTTCAACTTGAATAAGACATTTCTTGGTGTCTTCCAGTCGCAAATAAAAATGTAGAAGTTTTTTCTAAACTGACAAGGTTTGGTTTGGTTAGGTTTAAATGATCCATTATTCCTTTTTTAGCTTAAACAAAACTTCTTCATTTTCTTGAGGAATAAGTGTCATATCATTTCTTTTTAAAAAAAATGAAATTCTCTCAATTTTCTGGCATGTCTCCTTTGTTTTATCTCAACTCTTCCTTCCAAATTTTACTTCCTGTCACATGTTTATTTGTGGAGTTTTCCTATTTACAAATAAAAGGTTTAAATCTTAGAATATGTCATTTATTGTACAGAGAATGAAGCCCTCTTAAATGAATGAAGCCCTTGTGATTGTGGATTAAATAAACAAACATGCCTTGACCTCTGTGTAGACATCACTCCTGAAAGCCCTGTTAAATACTGTCCCACAGACTCTGCGGGGGCTCTTGTAGCTGCCGAGAGTGAAGGCATGTGCACTGTGCATCAAATTAGGCTTATGATTAAAATTCCTGTTAAAGAAAAAGCGCACGCAGCTTCTATTTGTGACCGTCTACAGCGTATTTATATACAACACAAATTAAAGCGCATTTGGGATAAGTGTCAGTGACTCCAGCAAAACATTATTAAACCCAGCAGATTGCTTGAGAGTCCAGTTGGCTGCTCAGCTTACATGATGCACCAGCGAAGAAGAACATGAAGCCTCCACCAAGTAACCCAGTGTTTGTTTTCCATCCTCTTACAGTCTGTGTTTGTTTGTTTGTTTGTATGCACAAGCGTCTGTGAATTTTTATTCCCCCCCCTCCCCGTTAAGGGCCTGATTTGTTGCTTGTGTTTTGGCCGCCAAGCAGTCTCTCAGCACCCGCCAACAAATGGATTGTTATGTAACGGCCACAGCTTGCTATGTTTGACTGCCAACCTGCGGGGAAAAAAAAAAGGAGAGGGGATGGAGGGACAAAGGGAGGGTTAAAGATTAAGGAAAGAGAATGAGAGAAAGGGAGGCAGGCAGTTAAAAAAAGAGAGAGGAGTAGGTGACGCGCCTCTGGCTAAATGTTGTGGTTCCAGACACGGCACAGCAAATCTTCTTTTCTGTCCCCCATTCTCTCCCGTGTTTGGGTTTTGTCTCTTCACATTATTGGTTCAGCTTGATTTCTTTTCCATTGAAGGGCTCTCAGTAAAGTACAGACAGTCATTTATTTAGTATCTTCCATTCCTCGCCTCGCTCATCCGTCTTTCCAGCATCCCCCCCCCGCCCCCGCCCCACCCCATCCCCCCACCCCCCCAACCTCGATATCAGCTCTGTGACAGGCGTGCTCAGACAGTCGCCCCTGTTCGTGAGTCTCCGCGGGCCCGGGGAGACGAGTGAGGAAAGACGAAAAGAATACAATCGACTGTCTCGGCTTTATTCGGGCACTTCAGCACTGATTTGACATCAGAGAACAGAGGCACCGATGACATTTCAGATGACTACCCAGGGTCCTCGGAGGGCTGGCTTGTGGATATTTTTTTGTAATCGCCTTCTCACCCCGTCTGCATGCTTTAGCCCATTCTTACTGTTTAGAATTCAGTTATTCAGTTCAACAACCACCGAAACAGTGTGTGGCAGATTTTAGCTTAAAATCTTAGAAGATCAGAGGGAGTCCGGACCACCTTTGGTCTTCAAAGACGCAGGCTCATATTTGTTCTATTTTTCCTTTAAAGCCAATCTTTATGGATGCAAGCTCATGATAGCTGAGTAAATAGATAATGGACCCTTTATGTGGGCAAAATAGATGGTGCGGTCGTGTAACATTAAATCCCACCCAGCAGCTTTCATGTGTCAACAACAATCAAAGCTTCACAGCATCCTGAAATCCTGTATGGACTGACCCATGCCAGCCCATCACACATGTGTGTCACTGCATATTCAGCGCACATGCACCCTGGTTTTAATGCATGCACCTCACACATCCAATACAGACTATGTCCTTCTTTCATCTCTTCACTTCATCCGCCTCCGCCTTTGATGTAGGATACCCTGGAGTCTGAGGAATACAGTCCTGGGGAAAGAAAAAGAGTAGATCTGCACTCTTTCTCCACGGAAGAGGCTTGCCATTGATCCCCCTTGCGTCTCTTGGTCTCTTTCAGCCTTTTTTCTGTTGCCTTCAATCACTCGCTCCCTCACCTCCCCCACTCTCCAACATCCATGCATCCCTCCACCAACATCCATTAAAACCATCTTTTCTCTTCTCAGCCAGGATGAAGGTCATTATTCCCTCAGCCGTACACATTGTTCTTTCAACCACTCCTACACCTCTAGTACCACAATAACAAGTCATCCGACAGTGCTCTCAGCTCATTTCATTAAAGAACCATTTAGAATGTTGCTCCAACCTCCGGTCAAGTGGGCTGCAGGGGTCTATTCGATGTTAGACTCCAAGTTGCTAAAGTGGAAGCTGATATTTGCTCGGGCAAACTGATTGTGCAAGGTGCTCACTTGCTCGCTCTATTTCTGACAAGTGGTATTTCCAAGAGGCCATTACATCCATGTTACAGGCTGGAGAGGTGAAGTCAGTGGAGACTAATTGTATCCAGTAGGCAGCACAAGTAGAAAAGGGAAGCTCTGGTAGTTTATTAGTAGTTTAGTGACTGACAGTGTGTAATCAAATGGTCCTTTGGATTTGGTGTCCTTTCCCAAGAAAGGACAAGGAAAAGTGGTAATGCCTTTCATGTTTAGCGCGGGAAAGATTAGTCGTTAATCATATAAGAATTCACTGTTTTCAGCTAATCCACAGTGAGGATTTGCTGCTTTTCTTTGTTTAATATCATTGCAAAAGTAATTTTTAGACTGTTGGTTGGACAAAACAAGCAATTTGAAGGAGTCACTTTGGGCTTTGGGAAATTGTGTTCGGCTTTTTATTATTCAGAACCATTGTGTCCACAGTATATAATGTTAAATGTACAGGCATAAGAAATGCAGAAAAAAGAAATTATCTACTGGTAGCATTTCTTTTCACAAATTGGTATTTGATGGATTTCATTGGGGAAAAAAAATCTATTTTGTGTTTCTTGTTCCCTCTACATAAAATCATTTCAATACCCCCTTTATATTCATTTCATTCCTGTCAATTAAATGGTCTGTGAGCACAGTTCGTGCAAAAGCCCTTCTGCTCGTGTAATTTTACAGTTTGAACCATCATTTCACAAGGTCACCACTTCAGGGATGAAATGGCTAACAGCAGCTTTGGCCTGTGTTTGTTTATATACTGTGAAGGCCCCTCCAGTGTAATTAGAATAATGTTAACAGTAGGCCAGCAGATATTAAACGCTATCAGGAGGTGAACACACTGGCTCGCACATTTGTACCCACTCGACTCACACACACACACACACACACACACACAC
>JAPZDZ010000016.1:2898696-2909166 GCA_029783805.1 Acanthurus tennentii | reverse complement strand
GTGTGTGTGTGTGTGTGAGCACATGCATGTCTCCATTCTCTGCCTCCACCCTGTGTATGACTACGTGTGTGTGTGTGCGGCCTGTTTGCAGGCCTCTTGGCCCTGCAGCTATCCCAGTGTCTGCTCTCCATCCTCTGTGAGTGGAGCACACCTACAGAGAGATTTGTAGGGCATGAAAACACACAAAGACATTTACGAGTGTTTGCTCGTGTGTAAATGTCTGTGCTATGAGAACAAGCACAGGCTCCGTGTGGAAGTGATGCTGTGCACTACTGTGTCTGTGCATCAGTCTGGTTCTGCAGTACAATTAGTTAATTAACTAGTTAGCCATAAACTGCCGTTTGTTCGCTCAGGTGTAAAGAAAAGGTCAAACACTTTCCTTCTGTAGCATCTCAAAAGTCAGGATGTACAACTTAGTTTTGTTTGAATTCACTGTATATAGAAAATCTTTGGCTTTCGGTTGTCAAAATGTTGAGCAGAACAAACTGAAACAAGACCAAAGATTCACTGAGAAAGCAAAATGGCATGTACAAAATGATGCTGCAGGCTGAGCAAACACATCAGTCAAATCCGAATCTGAAAACACCTATCTTGTTCTTGAGTTGACTGTCAGTATAGCAGGGAAACACTCGCCGGCAATATGTGCAAAGTTTAACTCATGAGACACATCAAGGTAAAACACCATGCACTGAACAGCATTTCAAATGTGTTCAACTGATTAGCATTTGTTCCTTTTGTCCCCAGTATTTCACAAAAATTCTATAATTATTAATTCAAATTTAATGAGAATAGCTTCATCTAGCATCAAATACAAACACTTGTATCCACGCATACAGCCTGTTTTCATATATATGTGTACTTGTGACAGACAGCCTACAGGGTTGAGAGCAGTTCACTATGCTAATCACAGACAACTCCCATCATTTCTCATACCGCCGGGCTTATTGGAGCCCGACCAAGTCCTAATTCTGTTACAGTTCAAACATGAAACCACTCAGTGTACGAAGTGGGTGCGTTTTTTGTTTTTTTTTTTTTTTTCCAGGCTGGAACTCAAAATACTGTTGAGGCAAAGTTGCTTTGACAGGGAGATCTGAGGGATTTCTTTTGTCGATGTTAAGGGGTGGTGGTTGTACTGACAGCACAGCCAACACAAAGTTTGTCAGTTCGCCCTAGTTTGAATGCAACGCCACTGCAGGCAACTTAGGGCAACTGAAACTGCAGTGGCTCAGCAGATTAACATTTCAAAGGGGAGTGACAGCTACCACCAGTGCCAGCAGTAGCAGTAAAGCTACACATGTCTTCATGATATACACTGCCTCGTAACACATTTATTTTATCACCTAGGAAAAGTTGCTTTCTTTAACACCCATAGTCATTTTTAAACAGGATATAAGGCCAGTGATTCTTTTAAACTTCTCACTGAAATGATATTGAGATTATAGTCTTACATAGTATGTGATTTCTTACTCAAATGTCTGTTTGCTATGATACCCTTTTATTTTAAAGGACCATAATCATATTTATAATTTACCCTTTAATACAATATTCTGTTGAAAAAGGTAGCTATGACCTGCAGATTTTAAATTGCATCAGAGTAAAAGCATATCTGACAGAGGAGAATACGTAACTGCTATTTATATGAAATGATATGGCAAAGCATAAATAGAAAAATGTCAGCCTTGCTGCGCAAAATGTCAGCATGCCGCTTCTTTGCAAAGTCATGTTCTGTTGAAGGACCGAACACACATTGCACCTTTCTAGCTTCTAAAGAGATTATAGTATGCCGTTACTTAACAGTAACATCTATTTTTCCATCTTCTTTCTGTGTTTTGCAGCTGGGACAACTTACATCTTCGGGCGAGGCGGAGCCCTCATCACATATACCTGGCCCCCCAATGACCGGCCGAGCACACGGGCAGACCGGCTGGCAGTGGGCTTCAGCACGCAGCTGAAGGAGGCTGTTCTGGTCAGGGTAGAGAGTGCCAAGGGACTGGGAGATTATCTGGAGCTGCACATAGTAAGTTAACCGCCTTGGGGATGTTTAGCAGGGGAATGAAATGATGGGAGAATGACAATGTAGCCTAAACTACATTCAGTCAGTTGATTCACTGGGGAAACCCCTAAAAGAAAAGGATTCAAAAGAACCTGGGCGAGGAAAGTAAAAAGTTGAAATAAGTGGGGTGCAAGGTGGAGAAAAAATGCTAAGGGACTGGCAGCAGACTTGAGGCTATTTAGACTAGTCACTGGAGAATGTGAAAGAGGAGGGAGGGGATGAGTGAAATAATGAATCGAGGAAGGAGATGCAGACAGCAGAAAGGAAGGATGTCAAAGATGGCGGAAAGATGGTCCGCACCAAGGGGAATAAACCAGAAACTGCAAGTGGTAAAAGGGAGGCTGAAGGAAAGAGAGAGGTATAATATTGGTTGTTTTCAGTTGGTAAAAGATAAAAGTTTGGAATACATTGATGTTTAAGCCCCTATTTTGGACCCTTGTGCTTATAGGATGGATTTGATTGAAATTGTGGGGCTTAAAAGCTAATTCTGTTTCATGCACTGGAATTTTAATAAGTTTAGTTGTAATGTCTTTTGGTTTTGTTTAAAACTTGTGGCCACTCTTTATTCTAAGGAACTAATGAAGAAAATAATGCCCAAAAATACGTCCGCTAACCGCAATAATCTGTAAAGGTTTGACTTAAATTGAAAAGTACAGGGAAATACTAAGACAATGTTATCTAACTTTGCATATGTAGTGACTCACAAGCTCGGGTTTAATTGAAATTTGGTTCATGTAGACTCTTCCTCTTTGATTCTGTAGTGGTTTTTCTAACCTTTTCTGGAAGCTCATGCATTGACTTCCAATGACATTTAGACTTTTTTTAGTGTTTAGTGCCTGCATGGGTCACTTAGAGGAATCCGGGAAATGACTAATAACCCAACAGCCTTTTATTTTTATCCCCCGTCAAACTAGTTATTAGCCTCGTCTCTGTCTTTATTGCTTTCATATGTAAGGCTTAAAGGTCATTAAAAAAAACCACCTGTAATGATAACTTTAACGGCAATTAAGGGACAGCAGGCATTTAAAAATGCATTCACACAGCGTCTAATTGTCTCATTGACCCCTGTGCTTCCTCTACCCAAAATCACATCCAAAGCTCATTTTCATTTTAATGGGGGCTTTTCTGTTAATTACCAACCGAGACCACACCTGGTGACTCTGATCCACTCATCATGTTGCTGGAGTCGCAGAAATAAACGCTGCACATAGTCAGTTTCTACAGTGCTACTGTACCAGCTGGTGGAAAAGATGTTGCAATGTGCTGCAGATCCTTAACACTCTCTTAAAGTATGCAGTGATAAGACACTATCACTGTTATCTACACTTATCCACACTCTGCCATCTGCACAAGTGTGTGTGTGTGTGAGTGTGTGTGTGTGTGTGCATGTGTTTGATCACACCTCTCCAACATCTCCCTGACCCCAATTTGTTTGGACTGGCCGTGCCTGGAAGCGACAGGAACACAGTTGACCTCGGGTCACTTCTCATCCAGTGCTCCGTAAACTGAGAGGGACAGAGGGAGGGCTGATGGTAAAGAGAGGGAGGGATAAATGAAAGAGTGGTGGGGGAGAGCCGGTGGATGGACCGAGCAGGTCAAGGCCAATTTGAATGCTTTTAACATAGGTGATAAATAATGATAATGACAGTAAGGATGAAAGATTACATTTGTAAATGCAGGGGACACAACAAATGAGGCTGCGGGGCGAAGTGGTAATGTGGCAGAGTTCAACTACAACAACTCTGAACTTTAAAGGGTCAGTTCCTGTAATTTTTTAGTAATAGCTCTGTTGCTTTTTAATATTCTATGAAAAGCTCGGAAATAGTCTCTAAAACTCAACAAAAGAGTCATAAAAATATCTGTTGGATAATAAAGAATAACAAGACCTATTATCTGGTAAATCAAATTACTAAAATAGTTCTTTTTCTTTTTTTTTCTCCGCTGATAATTATGTCAATGAAGGTTTAGTTTTTCCCTTTTTTTTTTGAGTTTTATGTGACCGGGTTTTTAATTTTCAATCTGCAGCTACTGAAAAAGAAAATTTTTAAAAATCCACAGTGATGTCTCTTTCCAGGAACACTTCCCTAGTTACAGAACATAATCAACAGACCTCGCTGTGACCTGAACTACTGTCAACTGAAAGAAATAGTTTCCGTTAAAAAACTGTTGACAGTGTGTCCTGCGGATTATCCTGAGTAACTTGACTGTTTTGAGGCACATCTGTTGAATTTTAAATTTCATTTAACTGGCTTGAGCACCACAATGAAATTCTATTTGCTTTTATCAAATTGAGGTGTTGCGAGAAATCTCAGAGGCTGATGTTTTCAAAACCGAGGGAAATGAAACCAGGACTATCTGCATGGTCATACTGTCTTTTTTTAATGTAATTTGAGTGAGTTGATCCTTTAACTTAGATTCTGCTATGTGTAGAGTTCAGTCTAACCTAAAGGAATCCTCAGTGTTTATCTCTGCCCATCGCTCACAATCACTCATCAGTGCTTGTTTTGCCTGCTCTCCACTAAACTGCATATTCTCCATCTAACTTTTGTGTCTTTCATTTACTCCCTCATTCCCTCATGTCTGGCCCGCTCGAAATCTCTCTCTCTCCGTCTCACGCACACATCAGTGACTCCGACACGCCAGCCCGGCTCCTCTGCTCCCACTGCAATTACATTTCATTTGCTGCCGTTCCTCCCGAGTCGCTCTCCTAAATGACTCTGTTCAGCCCATGGTGGGTGTTTGGGTTCTGTTAATTATGCCCGTCTCTCTTTGAGGGGAGAAGTACAGGCAAATTAGACCTGAGAACCCAGGAGCCCTGGCCCCATATCATGCAGCCTGATGGGGGCCTCATGGACCCAATCAAACTACAAAATAGCTCCACGTTCAAACACTGATGGTGGCCTTGAGGTCCGACACCCGGGGCTTTATTCATTAGTCGTTCAAAAAATAGCATTTCACTTTTCATTCCAACTTCGTCCGTTAATGGATTTCCAATGTGTACAATTCTAAGAAATGCTTTCTTTGATTTCTGCACTTTAAAAGCAGCCGTCCAACTTCCTACATTAGGCAATTAATTAATGTTAACTTCAAGTCAATAGCCTTTGTGAGCTGTTATCATTGAGTTAGCTGGCCCACAGACTCACATCTCCACCGTTTCCTGCATTAAAGGATATGACACATCACTGATGGATGCTCTGCCCAACTAGAAATACTGGCACAGGTGGGCACTGCTGATAGTATGTCACTACGATTTGACAAAGCATTATTCCTTTTCTCTAACCAACCACCCATCTCTTTACTGTCCCTCTCCTCCTACACCAGACCTCTAACTCTTTCATGGCACCCCTTCCCCTCCATTTCTGTCCATTTACCCGACAGAGGGCACAGCATCATTCACTCCATCTTCCTGACATGCTGTCATCAGGAGATGAATTGTCCAGGTTGTTAGATAAGGGGCTTGTACTGAATGTGCTGACTGTTACTCCTCTCAAAAGGACATAACATATCCTCACAAGACATTGTTTCCTGCACTTTCCAAATTATTTACTGTGGGTGTGCCTGAAAGTGCCGCAAACTTTCTCGTTGACATTTCGAGAGTTGTAGATGAAAAAGCTTTGAAATTCATTAGTTTGAAAATGCCATGGGAATGAATCATCGCCGAGCAGACCCAACATGACAGTGCATATTGCGGTTGCAGCGCCGTATTGCTCATATGTCTCTAAAGATTCTCTGTCATCCAGGTCGGAATATCAAGCAGTAGTAAAGCAAAATCAGCTGGGTATGCTGTCTGGCATTGAGGAAAAGTTTCTGACGTCCCATAGACTTTCTCTGTACTTCTGACTGGTGGGGAGTTCCTCAGAATTTAATCATTTAGAGAAGTTAAATACCACAAAAATTCTCAGGAGTCACTTGAACTGATTAGGCCCATCGGATTATTGGTGAGACATTTCCCAGAATTCTCAGTAAACACTAGAAAGACCTAGAAAGAAATATTGCATTGGTCTATCTGGCCATCATGAGTTGCTACTAATCCAGTCTTGTTTGTGTTTATTTGTTTATTACCAACAAAGTGCTGTTGTTGCTGTTGCATTTACTGTGTGGCAGAGACTTTTTCTTGCAGAAGACCCACTTAACCTTGTATGTTTGGAACAGCAGAGGAGAAGTCAGTTCACTTAGCTGTTCCCAGGTCCATCAGTAACACTCTATCATGGCCTTCGTCTGCAAATGAAACTTGCTGAGGTTTCATCAAGTGACCCAAGTGCAGAACCTTGATCAGGTGATAACTAGTGGTTAAATATTGAGGGAGATCATGACTACTTTTTCTGTTAAAGGTTGTTCTCTGGATCTCTTATTTTTGATCTTTCTAACACTGACTTTTGGTCATTGATTTTGATTTCTTACTTTTGATCAAGTAACTGCATCACATTAGGTTCCATTTGATAAAGGAGGAAGCGGGATTTATTTAAAAGTTCAAAGAAGAGGTTATTAAAGTGGACTAACATTAAGAATCAATATGGCTGTGTGAAGCAGAGGTTAAGAATAAATCTCCAAGCTTGGCAAGCAAATGTAAAAGTTTTGATGAACTTTGTGTAGGTGGAATCAGTATTTGAAGAAACACAGAAATCTGTCTCTGATTTGTTTTAAATTGATATGTCAGGACTTTTATTTTCCACAACATTAAAAATACCCTTTGGTTTCACATCTCGCAGCATGATTTAAATATGAACAGACGCAGCTTTTATTACTTCAGTGAGCATTTCTGTTTTCTTCGATTTAGTAGACAGGATGTCCCCCAGTCCTCATCATGTCTTTCACAGGATGTTAGCTCTACAGAAGTAAAAAACGGTCATTTAAGAGGGCAGGACATCATTTTTGCCAATCTTCATGACATTTCCACCATCAGGGCCTGAGGTGTGAGATTCAGGGAATGAAGAGGACAGACAGATATGGAAGTGGGCTGATAGCTAAATCTCCCATCTGTGGCTGCTGGAAAAGGCAGATGTCCTTGCAAGACCTTGAGACCCAGTCATAAAAAGAAACTGGTTTAATGTTTTTATCAAAAAAGGATCATTTTAAGCCAACAGCAGTTTTTTTTGAGCCATTTTTTTTTTCCGCCACGCCACTGGTTCAGACTAAATTATGTCATTATGGAAAATAACAGTGTCATTTGTATCAATTAAAATTTGCAAATGGTCTGATGCATTTCTTAACTGCATGAGACAGCACAGATTATGTTTTGATAATCCGCGAACAAAATTCTGCTTTGAGAAGAGAACAGGTATATTCACTTGCCTCACAAAAAAACTAGGTCGAACTTGCGTTATAAAACATCCGCCAATAGTTTTTTATTCATTGATGCATTTGAAGAACCTCCAGAACAGATGAACAATCAGGCGCAACCATTGTTTTAGGCAGAACTCCAGTCGGTTCGTGTGCTGTTGTGAGCATACACACCTGCCTTTGCCTGACCAGATGGAGGTATGAAAGCTGCAGTTGTGTGGGATAGTCTTGGGTCTTTTCACACCATCATTCCTCAGTGCAAACAAAAAGTACAATATTCATTTGTTTTGCGCTGACGTGTTTGTCTGACTTTGTCCATTTCCCTCCCGTACACAAACATTGGCAATTTGAAAACTGGGCATGCGAGAAGCGTTGCCTTTCATTTCCGTCTGGCCAGAACGCCTCGTCTTTCTCCCGTTTCATGCTTTGCTGTTCCTGCCTCCTGGCTCAGGTGACGGCGCTGCAGGCAGACCCCCACCCCAGTACGGTAAACAAAGGCACCGAGGTTAACCGAGTTTGGGAGAACCGTCTCACAGTTTGCTTCCCTCCCCCAAAAAAGTGTTTGTTGACTAAAATATGGAGGAAACAGCTTGTCTAAAGTGGCCTCACAAAACTCAAAAAACTATTTGAAGCTTTATGACTCATTAGGTGTTAATAGAAATTACCACGCAGGTTCTTTAATCTAGGAAGAAGTAATATTCCCTGCTTAAGACTGTTAAAAGTCTTTTATAAAGAGTCTTTTATGTAGCAGTTCATTCAAGGCAATAAAGATACAAAAAAACTGCAGCAAATTGGGGTTATTTGTTATGCACGAAGAGATGAGGCATTAATGAAGAAAGGAGCAAATATCAGAGCCGTTCTCTTCATGGGCTGCTCATAAACTTTCCAAATGGCCTGACAGATGGCTGTATAAAGTTGAAGCAGTTTAAGTGCACCTTTCAAACTAAGACTTGCCCATTCTTTTTTTTTTTTTTAATATATTTTTTCCAGAGGTGTCTGTTTGTATTTATTGCTGTTCTCACAGGCACCGCTCACATTTGACAGTCATTACATTTACAGCTGGCAAGTTGTCGCGCTAACTGCTCTGTGGGAAGTGTCTCATCTGCAGTTATGGGCCGGTGCACACTGCACAGCGGGCCTCCCCGACTACCTCCGTCTATGGCTGCCCGGTCCCAGCTCATAGCATTAAATAAGAGCTGCCTCTGATTACCCATTAGAGCGCCATCCTTCACCACGAGCATCTTCTTGGTGCAGGGGTGGAGAGAGAGGGAAGGAGGTGGGAAGAGCAAAGGGGACATGGCTACATTTCCTCTTCTTGAGCCTAGTGTCACCCTTCTCCCAGCATGTGACAAATACTGATTGAGAAGGAAATACAGAGAGACGCAAAAGTTTTTTTTGTGGTCAGCATCCCCACGGACAAAATATGAAGTGCAGCATCTGACTTAATTAGCTTCACCATAGCCTCTTTTCCTCCCGGAGCCAGCTAATGAGAGAAGCACTCTCTTTTAGGGGGATGTAGCACCACCCTGCCTTTATTCGTTTCCATTTTCCGACGGCCACAGGTTATCTGTCAAGGATTTAAGCCAGTAGCTGTTTAATTATGGGTTGAAAAACATGATCAGACGTTTGACAGCAGCCTGGGATAAGATGACTGGTGAGTAGAACAGGGTGGATCGAGAGCTTTGAGAGTGCAGCGGGGAACCGAGAGATGCTGGCGTCAGATAAAGGCAGATGGTGATGCGGATAAAACTGTCAAAGAGAGGCTGAGGCTTTTATCCTCCGCTCCCCGCCCCTGGTTACACAGGCACGCATGCACACAGAGGGATGCATGTACACCCATGCACACACACACACACACACACACAGTATCCCTTTACCCCTGACTAGCTGTCAGTAGCACACAGAGTCACACACTGCTCTCAGATTCCAGCTAGATGCTAAAGTTGCTTACTGACACATTTGCAAGGACACCTTCACATTCACTTCCAAGACATGTACGATTAGGCCTGGAACATGCAACTTACAAGGGCAGCCCTAAACACACAGGAATTTTGTAATTTCCTTATTTATTACGCCCCACACCTTTCCTTTCTTAAATAGGTGTCACTTCTCCGGCCTACTCTCCTTCATCTTGTCAGGGGGGTAAAAGCCAAACATGCAAGGAGGGACAGAGGGATGAAGGGAGAACAATTGAGGGAGAGCGAGAGGCAAAGCTTTGATGAATGCGGCTGCCTCGCAAAGGGGAGCGTGGGCCGCTGTCAGTAATGAGATCGGGTCCTGGTGGGTTTGGCAGGGTCTCTCTCCTCAGCCGGCCGAAGCCTGACAGCCTATCGATTAATCCCTCCTTTTCGCATCACTAATTAACTGTCCCTGCAAGTGGAGGGGTGGCAGGGCAGGAGCTGAGGGAGGGGGGCCAGATTCTACCTTGTACTTGAGAGGTTTGATCATGGGTGGCTAACTTTAGATGGGTCAGGGGATTTGGAGCTCGAACTTCCTACAAATCCCACCTCCCTCATTAAGATCGGTAGACTCCTTTCATATCCAACCAGTCATAAGTCAAATTCATCCGTTTGACTGCCGATGCTTGTTAGGGCAGAACACAGCATGGGTTTAATTGCTTGCCGAGAGTCTCACAACTCTTCGGATGACCACATTAAAGCAGTGCGACTACTGCTACCTGTTTGGTCATTTGTCTTGATACAAGCCACTTCACAAATCCAAGAAGTAACTCACTCCTGCTGAAGTACACCACAAGCTTCACTTCACTTCTCTGTGTGGCTTGGTTAATTTGTCTGATCTAAATGCAAATGGCCTATTAGAGTGACATTTATTGTGTCAACTGCGCAGCTGCTGAAGGAATGAAAGGGTACATTTACACTGAATCACATGCTGTTGGCCTGTGCTGCTTCACTGCACTGGTGTTGCAGTATTTGAAACACATGCTGTTTCAAGCATGTTGCATTTCTTGCCACACCTCAACACAACGGCTGTTTTGCCTGTAATGAAAAGTACCTGCACTGACACCGCTGATTGATGTGGTCAGCTGCGCAATGTGATTAAACACATTCACAGAGAAGATCTGCTCATGCTCAGGGTGTTGATTTACTCGTAAGGAAGATGCACTCAGGAAGTAAGAG
>JAPZDZ010000016.1:2861126-2873416 GCA_029783805.1 Acanthurus tennentii | reverse complement strand
GTCCCGCAGCTTATAGATTTATTCACTTGGTAATAGTAATTTTATTGAGCTAAATGTAAAATCCACTGACAGGTCATAGCTTTGCAGCAAGGCCAACATGAAATCTAGTTACAGGCTGGTTGTTCTGCTGTCGCCTGCAATACAGAAGTACCTGCTGCAGATTCACTTAACAACAGAGTAGCTTCTTTCCTCAGGCTGTGAGACACCTCAACTGATCCTCAGCACTGCACAGTAAAAAATGTGACATGCTTGTAGGTATAAAGATTAATTATATTGGAATAACCGGTCTCTAATGGTTTTGTCTGCTTATACAGGTCTTAAAGAGCACCAGCGTGTCGTCAGCGTTAAACTGACATTAATTCATAAGCAGTTAAAAACTCTGTGTAGTACCTTTAAGTAATAAGACTTACTGATGTTTTGTCTTTGTTTTGTTGATGTACCAATAGATTTCATAAAAGGATAAAATGCAGTTTTTCTTATATATTTTTGCAATTTAAATGCCCTCTGATGATTAATAACAGAGGGGTCTTTTACTGAGAAATAAGACATAATGCTTTAAACGCAGAAGCAGATTCGAATAAAACTGCTCAAATGATACATATATCAACACCCCATTAAAGCTTAAATTATTCAGCGATGGTGCTTTTTAAAAACCTAGAAATAATTCAGGACTGCTTTTAAAATGATGTGCATTTTTGTGTATTTAAACTTAAAATGATGTCCAGGAGGAACAAGTAGCCGATGTTTTTGACATAAAAAATATGATACAATACAGACTGTGCAGTCTCTCTGTAGTGCAGACAGGTGCAATTTATAAAAGTGAGCCTGAATGGGGCTTAGCTTGCCAGGTGATCTGTCTTTTGCCAGTTCTAGTCTTCTTCAGTAGGAGTACAATTCAGGCGCTGTGGGGATATTCTCTCCCCCCGGTGAGGATTCTTGTCAGCAGCCGGCACTGGCTGGTCCTGCAGATTCTGAAAGCTTCTGTGTGCATAATGCCAGGCATTACTGGACCGTCTCTGAAGCGTGATTTATATTATACATTAAGTGCATCAAGGCAGATTTCCATAATCCTTAGCTAATACTTTTCAAAGTGTTCATGTAGAACTCTTGTCCGAGGACATGTAGTACATTGAAGTGACAGGTTGAAGGCCACAGCTGGAGACAGCTTCCCAACACGGAATGAGGATGTCCAGGAGTGGAGATGTACAGCGTGCTCTGGCACTTAAAGCACATTCCATCACTTGTCGACAACACTGCAAACTCTTTGATAGCCAGCACTTTAGCAAGATGGAACATTCCATCGGCGAGGATGCAGTTAAAGGTCCAGTAGACTGATGGACAGAAAAAGGATGTCAAGCTATAGTGAGCCAGAGCCGGAGCCGGAGGAGGAAAATGAAACTGAACAGGAAAAAAAAAGTGCCGTGGGATAGACAGGAAGCAGCAGGGAAAGAGGTCTTAGATGAAGACCTCAAATGCTTTCATTATTGGCTGCCAGATGCCAGCATGAGATAGAGACCGTCCTCAAGACGTTGGGTCAGGACTCCAATCTCCAGCCACAGCAGAGCGAGACGGGCTGCGGAGGAAAAACAATTCACCACTGCTGACACACAGGCGATGGAAAGAACCTCGGCAACACTGAGGCTTGTAAACAGAGAGGCTTCAGCTGAACGGTGACACACAATGCACAAATGAGCGAGCGTGGATGGTTTAGTGTGTGAGGAAAGCAACGCCGAACGTGCCGCTACAATTACGTAGGCGAACACCTGCACTCAACACCGATATACAGCTGAGGAGAGAGAACTTAATCAAAACACTGACAAGAGACCCAATAACTCCTGACAAAACTCCTCCTCAAACACATCAGGTTATACATCTGTCTCTCTCTCTCACACACACACACAAGAACACACACTTAATACAAACACAAAGCTCTAACTCATGGAAAAAATCCATATTTCTTATGAGCATCATTCAAAGACACACATCATTGCATTCCTCTCAGGACGCCGCGGCCCCTCTCTCTCATCTCTGAGCTAATGATGTTCCCCTGCCCCGCTCACCGAGACCTTTTTTAATGACACCTGGAGGAGGGACGAGGGCAAGAGGGAGGGGAGGCGCGTCGTTGACCTGGCTTTTATTGAGAATAATGGAGCCAAAATGTCTCCCATCGGCTCCAATATTTCCCAGGTGGCTGTTCATTTATCACTGGACCTGCACTTCCCTGGAGAATCATAATGCAGACGGAAAAAAACATTCAAGTCGCCATTAATGTCCACTCAGCCTGAGCTGAAATACCTCTGCAGGAAAAGTAGCATCAAAAGCATCTTTTTATATCCGCAGGCACTTCGCCTTTGTCTTGTTTCAGTTAAGTATTTTCAGAGTGCTCGTCTGCCACAATATAACTACATCTTATGCAGTGAGAACAGAATTTATTGAGTAACTTTTGGAGCTAGATTTGAACTCAAAAGTCAGTGAAAGGGCTTAGTAATTGTTTGGTTAGTGCTGACAAAATTCACTAAAATCCCTAAGCTTTTGTGTTATTTATTCTGAGAAACCAGGTCTTATGCTTTATCTAACTTACCCAATCCATTTCATGATGCAATCCTACCACGCGCCGCCTTTCCTGGGCGTGAGAGTGAAGCAATGATGCAAAAACCAGTCAGTCAATCTGACAGTTTCTCCCGTTTTATCAAAAGATTCCGCAAAACAACATAAAATGAACTAAAAGAAGACAAGCCTAAAAGTTTAGTGTGCAGCAAACCTACATTTTACAGCAATGCTAAAATATTCATCGGGCAGGAGCTCTACCCAGACAGGAAGCATCGACGAGAGTGAATTTATCTATTTTGTCAGTTTCCACTTATGGGCAAGACGACTCCACAAAAACATCTTTTCCCCCAGGGGGATTTAAAGCCAACGTCTTTCACCTCATCTCCTTCCCTCCTCACTTTGCATTTAAAAAAGAGAGGTGTTTTGAATCATCAGCTGTCCAGGAAAAAGGGTCACGCTGTAGATGTGCGCCTCACCAAAAAAAAAAAGGCAACCTAAACCAAAATCGAAAATGTGTTTTCTCTCCGCCTTGGGCACTGAATGCCCCAGGTCTGGCCAGAAGGCAACATTAGCTTAAGGATGAACTTCTGAATCACAGTAATGTCGAGATCACTTTGGCCCCTGTAGGAGGTGGTATTCTGAGGTTACAACTCAACCTCCACTGAAGGAGACTTGATTCGGCCCTGCAGCTTCCATTAGTTGCTAAAAAAACAGCTCAATTGTCTTCTATTGTTGTGCTCGGCTTAATTACAGAACCTGGGCCAAAATTCACATTAGTGCCCCGCAGATTGATTTGGAAGAAGATCCTGTAAATGCTCTAAAATAAGTCTTCATTGGCAAATCATGAGTACTTTCTGGATATGGATCGAATTTCTTCAAAGTTATTTTGCAGCACCTACCTGCTTAAAAACATCTAAAAAAATAAAATCTTCCTTTTCATGAGCTGAAAGTGCAATTCAATACAACTAAAGTGATGGTTATTTACTGGGTGAGGAGAATCTCACCTGTCTGGAGGGCTGAGTTTTTGTTTAATTCACTACATGCCAGGCTACCAAATTGCTTCCCACAACCAGCTCTCTTGGACCAAGCAAAACTCTTTTGACTTTCAAGTGTATGTTTGCAATTTATCCGTTATTCTGACTCGAGTATAACAAAGATGCCAAGTCTGTGGCATAATTTTGTTCCCATCTTTACTCAGAAATGTATTCAAAGTAGGTAAACATTGCTTATCAAAGTGACCTAATATTACAACTGAAGGACTATTGGGTCCTGCTTTTCTTTAGCAATCACAATGAAACTAAATAATCCTATTTGAGCAGCATCAAATCAGTGAGCTATCTATGGCCCATTACCTTTGCTAGATAGCTGTCTGTTGGATATGAGAGGGTCTTTAATAGAGAGCTCAGTGCCGCCGTCCAGCGATTGTTGATAGTGTTTGATATGGGGAATCAGAGCCCCCAGGCTTAGCTTATGCACTCTAATCCGCATAGAGAGATAAGGAGAGAGGGCTTTTTAATGTGACACACACTCACGCACGGAGGCATATACTGTACACACATCACAGCACGCAGCAGCAACAGCAAGCAAACAGATTGAAGGGCACAAACACTACGCCACTGCATTCACACACACACACACACACTCTTCAGATATGGTGCTGTCTCAGTATTTGACTTTATCTCTGACACACAAACAAGGAAGCCAACACGTGTGCACGCACAAACCCTCATGCAGACATTGTCAAGACACTTACAGTATGGTGCAAGATCTGAGACATCTGGGTTATCTGGAAATAGGTCTTTTATCTCATGCTTGTCATCACCTCAGAAAGCTATGGGTGAAATGTTTGTGCCTGTGTGTGTGTGTGTGTGTGTGTGTTGGCCTTGGCTCCAATTGTCATATCCTGTCGTCATGATGAGTGCATGATCTTGTGTGTGTGTGTGTGTGTGTCCTTTCATATTTGTATGCGCCAGTTGCTTCATTTCCTATTCAGGCAGAGTCAAGGCAGAGGCAGCAATCAGTGTTTTATATTTTTTCCTCCACTTCTTCCTCCCTGCCTGCCACTTTTCTGAGAGTCACTGCCTCACCAGGCAGGAGCAGAGCAGCCAAGTGTTAAACATGTACACTGAGCCTCTGACATGGACACATCTCTCAGTAAAACATTTCCAACCCGGCCCTGACAGACACACAGCAACATACCAGATCAGCTGCCTTGATCAGTGCCGCAGTAATCAATCTCCATTATGCATTATCTCTGTGATCAAGGAACGTACAGACACACACACTCACATACACACCCATCATCATCAATCGAGTTTTGTGTTTATTAGACCAAATGAACTGTACAATGCACATCGTCGGAGCAAATCCATAATCACAGAAAGAGCGTCTGTTCAGCCTGCTGAAGCCCAATAAAAGCTGCACCGAACACAAACTAAAGGACTAAAAACTCGAACATGAATGCAAGTTTTCAAGCTAAGTACATATTTCTGCTGTATGACAGGCTGTTAGCTGTGCAAAAATGCTATTTTTACACCCAAGCGGGCAGTGTACAAGTAATTACTTAATGTTTTGCTACAGGGAGAGGAACAGAAACAAGGGAAGTGACCGAGACCGAGACTGGAAGAGAGATAAATAGAGGAGGACAAAGTTCAAGAGAGACACAAACAAGAAGAAAAAGAAGCAGGGAGAGAAGAGGCAGCTGGGTAGTATTTATGCAAATTTAGATTTTTCAATCATATAAATGAATGAGTAGATTGGAAACTTAGCGGAAGAATAAACGGCCTCAATAACACAAAGAGAAAAATGTGACTGCTTAATTGGCATAGAAAGGTGTTTTGATGATTCAGATGTGACAGAAAAAGACATTTTCTTTTTAAGCAAAAAAATAGCACATTAGCATTTTTATATAACAGGCTTCCAACAGAGCAGAACGACATTTTCACATGCTCTTACTCCTGTGAATGACCTTAGTTTTGGTTGTATGACCATTTTGGCCTTGAGTCAAATGCCAAAAAATGGCCGAAACCATGCCCAAGACCTTTCTACCTACAGATGATATGAAATAAATGTTTATTCATATCAATCTAGCTGATAAAAATGCACCCAATTAGTATTTCAGTTGTGCAATGTTCCCGAAAGTTTGCCTAGAATTTGGTTGGCACTTGCATGAAACAACACTGGGGAGACAGACACAGGTGCAGCGAGAAACAGAGAGCGAGGCAGACAGGGGGAGAAGTGAGAAGACAGGAGGCTGGAGAAAGAAAGGCTCATTAGGAGAAAGCAGCTCTGCATTTTCCTTCTGCTCTGTAATTAAGAAATGGATTAATGAGAAAGAGACACACACGTCCGCCAATGCCACCGCAATTAACAAGCCGAGGAAAAGTTTGTTGTTTCTCGGATGCTGGAGAGCAAGCAGAGTGCGGTCGTGGCGTTCCGCTCATTGACTTCTTGTCTCTTTGCATCCGCTTCCATTCCTCTTTTTATGCTTTTGCCTCTGTTTATCGCCTCAGCTCTTGAAATACCCTTGCTCCACTCCGTGCTGAAGCTTCCCCATTAGCCTTCACTTCTCCTCAATATGTAGGCTACTTGCAAGTGGGGCAAGTACTTCTGCTGCGAATGAGTGCAAAAATGTGTGCAGCTTCGTGTTTTTGTTCTTTAACACAAAGCAATGTTTCACACAAGGGGAGAAAGATGCTGAAAATATTGTAAAATATCAAAAAATATCCTTTATGTTACTATATTTGGTCTTATTTTAGTGAAATATAAATATTTCTACCTTTACGTTAAGCTAGTGGGTCAAAGAAAATCAGGGTTTTGTTGTTTCCACAGGATTCATTCTGTCAGTAGAACAACAAAGTGATGTTTGTTCTCAGACTAGCTGCAATTAGCTCTGTTTTTCCGGAGGTTTTCTTTTTTTTTTTTTTTTATATCGATTTCAAGGTACTCTCAGTGAAACACAACACTTCCTGCACAGTGTTTCACATGAAAAGCATTTCAGGATCTCAAAAGGCATTATCCCTCCCTCTCTGGCAGGCTTTTAATGCAAAATGTCAAACATCATTGAAAATTACTTATCACATACTTTTAAAATAGCAAAATAGAATCAATTTCAAAATAAAAACACAACAAAAACTGCTGTTAAAGTTCATGTTTTAACATGATATGCTGTTTCCACAAAGTGAGCCTGTAATACAGGAAACACCACCAACCTTTGAAGTTTTTATATTAATGGGTTCTATTTGAAAACTTTGAGCATATTTTTATATATCTGGCTGTAAAAACTTATTATGGGGGCTACTTCAGGATTCCATCCTAACTTCCGAGGTGCAACATGATATTGATTCTAATAACACGCCTCTAATGATATGTCACTTTTCATGAAACGAAAGCAGGCAACAGAACAGAAGGTCCTCATATGTGCAGCAAACCTCACAGGCTGTTTGCACGCATGTGTGTGTTCCTGTCTTAATCTATCAGCATGTGCGTGTGAGCAGGCAGCAGGTGGTGTGTGTCGGGGGTGGCTGCAGCAGCGGGGGGCAGGTGTCAGGTGCGCGAGGCTCAAGCGGAGGTTGAGATATTTTTGAGGTTTGTGTGTAAGATAGGCGATGATGCGTGCTGGCGAAGTTGTCGGCTCAAGTCTCTTCCCACTTTTTTTTTCTCTCTGTAACTCCTCAGCACACAATCACACACACACACACACACACACACACACACACACACACACACACACACACACACACACACTCATGCTTATACTGTTAATAGCCAGCTGTCCAGGTGGGCATGTTTCTCTTAGACAAGAATCTAAACTGAGCTCAAACCCCAGTGGTCACAGGATGGATAAACAAGTTCTTAGACTGTAGCAGCTAGTTTGAATCTTAACTTCTTTTACTTACAAAACATGTACAGGCTGTTATTCCTCTTGATCAAATATTACCTCAGGCTATACCTTTCATTTCCCACCAAGCAAATTCAACTCACATATGGTTTTGCAGTTCACAGCTTTTCCCATGGGATTCTTCTCGGCATCATTTTAAATTCTATCGCTCATCTTCTTAAGCCCTGTCACTTGTCACAGAGACTCCATCGCCTCGGCTGAGTGTATTACAGTGTGATGCATCCTACCTGACACTGATCTCATCTGTGGGAGAACGTGCCGTTAGTGTTTCTGTCAAATTTGCTTTCTCTAACCTATTACCTCCACATACTAAACATACTGTCCTGAACTCCGTGGCCCTCATGTTATGTCCCAAGCATGGCCTTTGGAGGGTCTTGTATTAAAAAATATTAAGTATTCATGGCTCTCTAATTCAATTACTTCTAGATGTCAGTAGAGAGCATGCAGGATGTCATTGCCCTGAGCCCCAGCACAACACACAATAGTAATGTTTGCATGTTTGGATATCCACACTGTGGAAAGCACAGCCCACATTAGCACACGGTCGCATATGGCCTGTCAACACTTGCATGTTTTGTGCATCTCGATACATGGAGACGAGCCCTCATACAAAATCTCTTGTAAAATTTTCCGCATGCATGCTCACGTGTATTACACGATCTCAGTCAAAATGCTGTGACGTGAAGAAGAGGGAGCACAAATCTGAGCTAAAGGTTTCTCTATTTGTCTTTGCCTCTTCATACAGCATCTCCTGCACAGGGTCATGGCATAGAGAGGAGATCCGACTAAATTACAGGGGTCACAAGGATTGTTTCAATCCAACTGATGACTCATGACTGAATCTACACAGTAGAAATGAGAACCATCCACAAACAACAAGAAAACAATTTTTTTTCTTTCATAATTCAGGTTAATTTTTTTTAAACCACAATGAGATTAAAAGAGGCAACATTTGATACAAAGAATGTAGACTGACCAGATCAAAATATGTATTAACACCAGATGTTCATGAGCAAACACTCAAAACCCAGTTAACCCTGTAATTTAGGCTGACATTGAACGATTCCATAACTCTTTATATACGTCTAATGCCAATGTTGTTGCCAATACAGTAAATATTGAGCCTTTTATATAGCGAGGCTGATCCTAAGAGTCTGAGGTCAAAGTGTGAGATGGGTTTGTGACTTAGTTGCCATGAGCAGATGTTGTAATGGGAAGGAGAGACTGTCAAAGTTGTTGGCATTAAGCGAAGAAAATCTTGTACTTGAACACAATGCAGAGGACAGAATTGTCCATTATAGACATTCTTGTCCTTTGACAGGGTGAGCAAATAGGAAAGAGAACTTCTTTACATTTCAGTCCCCATTTATTGGCATTTCAATGACACAGGTCCTCGAGTTTTGTTCAAGATTAGACATTTATCAACCAAAAAAGGTGCAGCAAACTCTCCTCTAAGCAGCAGCTCAGCAGTAAGAAATGAATAGCTTTAAAATGGGAATTGGTTTATCCATTTGCAGTGCAGTCTGACAAACCTGAGTAGATTAATTGTGTCAACAGTCTACACTGTTGTTCATTTAAGCATTATGAACAGGGACTGACATTATCATGCGCGCATGCAGCATGTTAGGCTTCCTGCATTACATCCAGTAAAAATGCTGTGCAAGAAAAACTGACTCCATTAAAACAATAAAAAAAAGTGCTGTACAGTTTTGTAACTACATATTGTAAATACTCGGAAAAGCTATTGCCAAAAAATGGCAGAAAAAGCAAAGGTAGCGTAGGTAACATACCCTAATTGATGTAACATCTGGGTGTTTAAGCTCTCAGCGAGCTCACATTAAGCTGATTCAAGGGTAAAATGCTGCTGTACTTCCATTACTTCAAAATGTCCTTCCTTTTCATTTGGTGTACGAGGAGACACGAACGTCGAGCGTTTTAGAGGTGAATGTTCATTTTAGAGTTTAAATCACTGGTATTTGTGGGCCTTTTCCTGTTAAGTGGACTGAGTGAAAGTTTTTTTTCATGCAATCCTCCTTACTTTCATTGTCCTTGTGCCTTTTTGCATCCCCCTTCTTGTCTGATTTGCTCACTCTGCCCTCCCTCTTCTTATCCTCTCTCCTCTCCAATCCTTCCCTTCATCCATCGTCCCTCTGCCGCCGCTGAGGACATTTATTTGGGAGGAGTGATGAGGTGTGTAGTCTGAGGAAGGTTTGTCTGCTTGATTGGCTGATAAGATGTCTGGTTAGGGTTTTTTCGGAGGGGAAGGAGGCGAGCAGGTGAGAGTGGGTGATGTCTGAGTATCAAGTGAGGAGGCTCTTGTATGCACTCCCACGCTCCTCGAAGCCGTAATGAGAGAAGTGGAAGGTGTTGGGGTGCCCTGCCATTGATATTTGATGTGTGACTTCTTTTTTTATATGTTTTTTTTTTTTTATTTTATTTTACCTCTGCCTTTGAAATTGCAGAGTGGTTTGGCGTACATGTTTTATGCCTCAGAGATATGCGGTGAAGCAGGCGACACATAAGGAGTGAGAGTAAATAGGGGCTTACGTTAAATCATCTTGGATTTATATGGAGGTGGGTTTCGGAGCTGCTAGCGGGTGGGGGGGGGCATACATTTTCCACTCACACGCTAACACACACACACACACACACACTCCCTGAGAGTACAGTAAGTGGTTCTGCCCCGGCAGTGCTAAACAAGGCCAACAGTCCACAGTTATGGACAGTAAATAGAGCAGAGCACCACCTGTAAATAACCAACAACACAGCCTCATAAATCCTCTGTGTGTGTATGTGTGCATGTCTTTCTCATACTCACACACAGAAACATAAGCCATGGGTCCAAAAGGGCTTCTGTGTATGTGTGTATGTGTGTTTATGTGTTTATGTGTGTATGTGTGCGTGCCTTCACTGAACTGATTCATTTTAATCAGCGCTGACCCTTGCTCGAGTCTGCACAGGTCACTCGGTGCCCGTACACGTCTGCACATTCATCATCATGATCATTCCTCCATTGTTACCTGCCTGTGTGTGTGCACAGCACAGAGCCAGGCCTGAGTGGATACCAGAGGCCAGAGGGATGCGACCTCTCGCTGACCCTCCTCTGTTTTTGCCTCTATCCCCTCATCCACTCACCCAGAGAGCTCCATTTCCTCACCGGTCGGAGGGGCATATGTGCACACAGTTAATTCTGGCATCCTTCCAGTGACCTGACCAAAGTGGGTTTGCCCAATAGCATAAAAATCAGAGGCCAGCAACAAGCAAGGAACACGGGCCTACAATAACCATAGATGCCTGGTGGCACAGGATATTTACTGGTGTGGGTGTATGCAGCGTTTCCTTTGCTTGAGTTAAGAAAGCTTTGCAGTTTACACGATGACTGCAAAAATTCTGCATCTCTGCTAAATATTAAGAAATAAAAAAAACATCGAGATGCCCCATATCGCTGCCCCTTTCTACTGTTAACACTTAACCCACTGAAAATAGGTTTTAAGGCTATAAAAAACCCCCCACAAAATGTTAGCTGAAGTGAGTAAACATCATTTAAATTTCTGTTTCTTCTTGGTGATTTTACACATCTTACAACACTTAAGTAAAATCCATGGGAGGATGTTTTGCGTGCAGATGATTCTGTGCTAAAATGAAAAAGAGATATTTGTTGAACAAGCTCCGTAGTGGCAGAGCGGCTGGGTTAAGACTGAAACTGTAATTATTAACAGAGAGGATGCCGGTGCATGCATCTGTATGGGTGGTGTGTCTACCTGAGTGTGTGACTGTGTGTGAACATGCTCGGTCCATCACAGAGTGGGTGCTGACCGACACTTAAGGAAAATTGTTGCAGCTAGTTGAGAGCACAATCGGAATAATGCGTCCACTCATTCCTCACTCTCTATTTCCACTGTGGCCATACGTTTCCTGCAGACAAGTGTGTGTGTGCATGTGTGTGTTGGGTACTTTTCAGGTATGTCCACACAGACAGCACGTGTGTATGTTGTGGATAGGGGTTTAAAAAATAAAAAGGACCGGAGAAACAAATTGAAAGCTATACCGAGAGTGTTCAATATCACTGGCCTATCATTTTCTTGGGGCATGATTCATCACGGTTGACGAACATTGCCGGTGGCGCTCTGAACTGGCACACAAGGGTTGCCATGGTGACATAGCAAGAGAGGGAAGAGCACCTGCGGCTGACGAGGCAGCAGCGTTTATCACCTGCTGGGGGAGCCGGTCATAAGCTGACCACCCACACATGTCCGAGCACACTTTCATTCAGACCAAAATGTCTTTAATGATGATATCTATAAAAAGAGTGAGAGTTTCAAGTCAGTGCTGGACCTCCAACATTTGATGAAGTGACACTTGGTAAAGTGGATACATTTTGTGGCAGATAGGAAAAGAAAAAGGGAGTGACCACATAGTGACCGACAGAAGGTGGTCACTAGTTTAACCAGTGTTTGCAGAATGGATCCTCTATACAACATGCACAATTTTAAACATGTTACATTTCAGTTCCTTAGTGGAACATGGAATGCTGATTATTTATGTTTCAAGTGGAAAGTACGTCCTTTTAAAGGAAACATCTCATCCTGTTGTCAGCAAATCTTAGGGAAAAATCTAAATTTATCCTAATCAAAAGATAGTATATGCGTGTGCGTGTATAAGGGCTTTATATATCTTTTTCTCAGTTTTGTAAGCGCCTCTGTTGTCCAACAACTATTAATAACACATCAGTGAGACACACTGTCGCACAAAGTGACATGTTCCTTCAGTGCCATAAACACACACTTTTTTCTGATGTAATCTCACAGTCACCATCCTGCTGCCTTAAATACTCTATAGC
>JAPZDZ010000016.1:2828023-2843501 GCA_029783805.1 Acanthurus tennentii | reverse complement strand
TTTTTTTTGTAATAAATGTCTACCTGTCTCTCTGTTTTGTATCTCACAACGCCTCCAGCTAATCATCTACACTATTTGCAAATTGCCAAGTTACCTCATATTAACTCTTTCTGTTATTATAGTAATTCACCAGATAATTATGACATTACTGTAAGAAGGGAGCTTCAGAAAAAAGAAAAGGTCTGTCCATTTCCTGCAGGTTTATGCCACACTTGACATTTGAACTTCATTGCTGCGCCCCCCAGGCTTTAGATAATCATTATACCTTTTACAACCACAGTTATATTGTCTCCAACGCAACACACTGGCTGTGATTACCACATTTTTGCTGCCTCATGACTGTGTCATTATAACCAATGACAACGCACAGTGCCCAGTCTTTCTCCCACACTCCCCGTTTCTTTTCTCATTTGCCGGTAAATCCACCACAAAGCTGTCATTTAGCTTTAGTTTGGGACCGGGTTGAGTGGAATTAAAAAAGAGGAAGTATCGGTGGGTGGGGCAGTGATGCTTCAATAGATGGGATGACAGCAGGGGAGATGAAGACAGGAAAAGCAAAAGTACTCTATAGCAAAGTGCTTGGGATGGATTGCTTAAAAAAATGATGGACTGAAGGAGAATAGAAATGAAGAGAGGGTGAGGCTGTGTGGGTAAAAAGAGAGGATGGCGAGATCCAACATGCCTGCTGGAAGCTAGCTGCTGTCACTGCTGTGATGGATGAGGCTTTGCATGTTACTGAATAATAAGTACTTCACAAATTGGATTGCATCACAGCGGGGAAGATTACATATGGCTGCTACAGTAACAGACAGCACATGCACGCCCCTCACTTGAAGGCAGAGACAAAAACACAAGCACAATGTAGCCTTGTACATGAGCGAGAAATAATTTCATTACAAACATTATTTGCTAATAAAATTACTTGCTACTTGAAATGCGCAGAGACACTACAGTGTTCATTTTGAGTGAATCAAGACACCACTTAGCACAGATCATAAATCAAGGCCGGCTAAAAAAAAAAAAAAAAAGAGAGGAACGATAGACAAAGTACAAAGAGAGCGCTATTGTCATTCCCTGTTTTTCGTTCTGTAAGGCAGTTAGGGGATCCGTTCAGCGTGAAGGCTGACGATTAGAGAGAGGAAAAAGGGAAGAAGAGAAAACGTGGATTCACAGAGGAGGAGAGAGTCTTTGTGCCAGCGAGGTCAGCTCCAGCTCTTCCAACTGAGCTGTTAAGATGTTCTTACTCCTCAGATAAATGGTCTAAGAAAAGGGGTCAACAAAGCTCTCGGCTGCACTCTTTTTTTTTTCCCTCCTACCCTTTATATCATTGCCTTTGTGTCTCCACTGTTTCTAGATATCCATCTGTGTCTTTGCGACCTCCACACTCAGAGAAAAAGAAAACCAACCGTGAATAAGCAAGGAAGATAAAGAGAACATGTAGGGAGGGGATGTTCAGGAAGCCTAGAAGATCCGTTCCCCTCTCCCCCCTTAGCAAAAGCCTCACGAGAGCACTCAGCAGTGCCGGCTAAAATGCGAAAAAGTAGGGGAGAGCAAGAGGATTGGGGCAGGAGCAGGGTGAACACTCCACAAAACAACACAGTCATACAAATGGCTGGAGGCATACGGACTCAAGCTGAGCATGGACTACATTTCACTCCACTAGCTCGGGCCTCCAAGCAAGGAGTATCGAAGCAGCCCGATGCGATTCTGATGGTCCGCTGAGCAGAATATGATAGATCAGTGTGCAGGCCCATGCACAGAGCACAGAGTGGCCTCATGTCGGGATTGGCAGGAAACATGTCTTTACCATCTTTAAGCACCTCTAAATACTGTAAACTAGGCTCATTTAACTGTTAGCTTATAGTGCTTTTTGTCATCAATGGTGCTTAAGGTAATTACTGTTTGAGCTGCTGCAGCAGTAGCGGGCATGTGGGTGCAAATCAGCCGAGCTATCATTACAGATAGCAAAAGTCCGCATACCAGGCAGCGGGGAAATTAAGAGCACTTAAGTTCTATAAGTAAGCCAGACTTTTGGTTAGCTGTGCATGATTGAAGAATTTCCATTTTAATGCACAAATTGTCCAAACTCATTCATTTCAACTCGTACTACTATGTTTAAGGTGGAAATATCGAACTTTTTACTTCAACAGTTGCTTGACAGCTACTGTTAAGTTACTTCATAGATGATAATTTTAACATTATACAATTATGAGATCCTCTTTCAATCCGTATGATGCATCATGGGATAAACTGTCATCAGAACATAAGATATTAAAAATTAACCCCATCTTGAATAGTTACAATATTCTAATTACACAATAAATCCAGTTTATTTGCTCATATATTCAGTTGTTAGACATAGGGCTGCAGGTGCTAATTATCTTTCATTTTCATTATTCTATGTATTATTTTCTTCACTAATCAGTTACATTTTCAAAATAAAAGAAGTTAAAAAAACAAAATGCCCGACAGAATTTAACAGGGTCTAAGCTTCTATGTCTTGTCCCAAAACAAAAGATACACAGTTTTAAAATCCTAAAAACTAATTAAAGTAATACAGCCTCACACAAAATTTAATCTATGAGGTTTGTGAAAATGGATTTGTATTTCTTTTTTTTTTTTCAGCTACACTCAGCACAACTGAATAATGAACTACACTGACTGACTGTGCAGGACTTACAGGGAGGGGGCTGAGCTGGCATACAATCTGTCAGCTGAGCTTAACTCCTAGTTTAACAAATTGATATCAACAGCAGTTGGCACACAGACATATACATTATTTAAAAGTTACACTGACTCCCAAAAAAAAATATTTTCGGTAATAATCATAAAATTTAATCAATCTCATTTGTGTAAATAGGCACAAATTTCCAAATTTGAAAGTTGTGCTGTCATAATAATAATGGATATTTAGTGCTTTTATGCAAATTCTATTGGTTTTATATCATGACTGTCTCACAACCTGCTATGAAAATAGGTCTTCATACTGGAGAGTGCACAGAAAATATTTGGAATTTTTGTCAATTGTTCAAATAGTTGCAGATTATTCTCCTGTGATTTAACCTTTTTGAAAATTAGCTAATTGTTTCAGCTTTGTACTGGTCTAAATGATATTTTATTTAAGAAACAGATAATTATTCCAATACTCCATCCCGAGCAAAGAAAGGGCATCACTGATACCATGAAGAAACTCAATGAATCAATGAATTAACAAGTAAATGAAACATGTTCTTCATGTTCACACATAATTAATTTGCTTAGTTATTAGTGTTAAACAGGTGGAGTTTTTCATGACACACTAGTCTAATAACAGTCCCCCCCAAAAAAAACTGCAACTGCAACTAGCAACTAGTCATCTTAGGCCATTGATCTAACGCATAACCGACATTTTTCATAGTTCGGATTTTTATTCTATTTGACATTATACCCTGCAAAGCACAGCAAAAAAAAGTCAGGAGCATTAATTGAGGGCAGCCAGCTCTGGCACTTGTCACTGGTGATAGTTCCTCCTCTTTCTGTGGGTTCTTATTGGGCCTCGGGTGCTCGGTGACTCTTTTTCATTGGATCCTGCACAGTTGGAAGGTATCTCCAATTATTGGCCTGTGGCTATGGGATGATGGAGAGAGAGAACAGAGAAATAGTGAAGAAAGTAACGATGAGGAGAGGGAAAGAGACAGCTAAGTAGTGCAGAGCAGGAGAGGGAAAAGATTGCTTTAGGTAATTAGAAAAGTGACAACTTTGATTTCCACATGAGTGTGTGCGTGTGTGTGTGTGTGGTGGTGGGGGGGTTTCTCTTGCTCACTCCAGCAGCCACATATCCACCGTGGCCAAGATGAAAGGTGGTGAGGATCTTGTCAAGAGCAAGAGGAGAGAGGGGGAAGAAAAACGAGTGCGTATGATTGATAACTGCGGGAAAGATGAAAGATGAGCGAGCAGTTCGTTTTAAACAGCGAGACTTTATCTGTTTCAAATGCATGCCACAGGAGCAGCAGGCGATGTGTGTACATTGAACAAAGGAGTTTGGTTGCTTTCTTTTGTTACAACTTGTCTGCGTTTTTTCCTGAGTTAGGTGAGATTATTATGCTGTGAAAAAATTCCATTGTTTCATGTAAACTGTATCCATTTTTTTAGATATTTTCCCTTTTTCAACCCTGAAAACAAGTGAACAATTCTGGTTCTGCACCAACATTACCTCAAAAATCAACTTGTTTCAAGCATTTTCTAAAGTAACTTGTTATTTTTCTTGGCAGTCGTTCTTATTTTGTTTGCTGTCAAAATACTGACACCCTTTAAAAAAAAGACTGATACAGACCGAAATATCTATTTTTTTTTTAAAGATTTTTCTCTAAAACTTTTTGGACAGTTTACATTTAGTAGCACAGGGTTACAGGGTAAGAGTGCATAGAGCAGTTTCTTCTCCCCATCTGCTTCAAGACAGCCAGTGGATATGAGAACAATCCATCTAAAGTTACCTAATGAAAAACGGAATGAGGCTAGCCTGACAGAGAGAGGTTTCTGTGAGAGGGAGGGAGAGCGAGATGGCCGGTGGCCAATCGTCTCCAATGTAATCTCCATTCTTGTGGATGGATTTCCGATGTGGGTGTCCTGTACAAGGGCATCTGGCTGCCTGCAGAGCTACATGATATACAGTCAGCTCCATGGAGAGTCTCCACACACACTCACATGTATTCGCACAGATGCACACATGTGCGCTGATACGGAAGGAGACGGAGAGGGAGACGGAGCGCTATGTGATTCATATGCTGGATTATCAGGACACTAGAATCAAGCACTCCCAGACAGACACAGAAACAGATACTCCACACAGACCTCTCGCACGTCCTTTACTTTGTGTCTCCGGGAGATGCCAGTCAATCAGTATGCCCTTGCCCTGCCCCCTAGCACAGCAGCTGTGATACCTGCCCTGGACAGGCCTCTTCATGGATGTTAATCCAGCCAGTGCTCCAGGCGCCAAACACAGGGCGGAAGAGGAGGACGGACAGGTAGCTGGCTTCCAGAGTGGAGATACCACCGGTGTTACAGGGTGGACTTTCACAGCCTCGGGGGGTCCAGAGCCGCAGGCATGCTGGTTGGCCAAATACACATGACTACTGTGGATAACTGCGGAGCACACTCCAGTGTTTATATGCGTGCAGTCTGCTCGTTAGCGGCTCAAACCTTGGATTATATTTAATGAAGGATAACCGATTTATGCCTATAATGAGGATACACAAGCGGTTTTCCTATATATTGCCTATATATCTGCCAATTACAGAGCAGTGAGGATATCAGATGTAATGGAGCATTAACAAGATTTTTAAAATGTCTGTCTTCTCTTATCTGAATGACCAAGCTTAAGACAGATATAAATCTGAAATGCTCAGACTCATTTATTACAGGCTCGGGGCTATTTTTTATTTTACCACATACCTGGCTTCTGACTGCAACACATGAATACATAGCATGTAAACCAACAGTAAAAGAGATCAGGTTTCCGTGAAGTTCATATCCTACATACATTTTCAAACTTCGCCTGAGTTATTGTGAAAGGGTTTTGATTATGTTATTGTGCATTGACTAAAAACACCATCACATGTGGAGAGGAGAAAAAAAATCTAATGCAGCAAAGGCAAATTCTCCATTTCCCACAATGCAACACCTCTCTCACCAGACATTCAATTAGGATCTAACCTCAAGATTATTTGGGGCTTTTAAGTTTACACTATTTGTCTCAAGCCCAAGCTCAGACAACCCTAATGACATCACCTTGACATCATGAGGGGTTATTTTCTTAAACTTTATGGAGCTTATCCGTATCCACAAAAAAATGATAAAATATAAATATTTATAAATATTATATTGTAATTTAACTTTGATATACAAACTAAGTAAGTTCCCCTTTTGAGGTAATATTTCTGCATATCAAGATACTGTGGCTGCTGATGTCCATGAGTAAATTTGGCTGTTATTGGCTATTATATATAAATATAACCGCTTAAAGCCCCTGTTGCATAAACTAGTTTATTTTCTCTCTCATAAATATCAGATTTCCTTCAGCTCCAGGTCCGATAGCATTGTTTCAGTGTCTTTTGCATCAAGCGAAGGGAATTGTCACGGGAGCAGAGTGAGTGCGATAATGGCGGTGAGGGAGAAGACAAGGGCCCAGCTGTTTAATCTATCCCCCCATTCTCATGCAGAGCAGGCTTCAGCTGGTGGGGAGAGGAGCGAGGAGGGAAAAGTTTCACTGGTTCACTCGGAATGGCTTATTTCTCCAAGGATCCCAGAGCAAACAGATGCAAACAAACAAGCAGGATGTGAAGGAATATTTGAATCTTTTTTGTAGCGTAGATGACACAAAAAACCTGTCCAATAGAATTTTGCAGCATTATCGTCCTGTGGCTTTACATGCATTTCCGCTCAGATGAGACTCACAATCACATTCCGTTCTCCACGGTAGCCGTCACTTCCACTAGTTTTCTTCCCCATGTCCATCTTTTTGTTTAGAGTAGAAACACAAAACATTGCTTGTTGATTCCTCCGTCGTGTTTTGGCTGTTGATGAGGATGCTGCCAATCACTCAGGGAAAGAATGCACACACATTTGCATACTGTCCACACACACACTTCGCTCCTAGCATTTATTACTGTCCCCATGACACACTCTGTGTGTAAGCATGTGTGTGTGTGTGTGTCTGTAGTAATGGATGGCAGTGCCTGTGTCACAGTGTACCACATCTAATCTCCTACTCATATACTTATTCTGTTACCAGGCAATAAAGAGGGATAGAGGGATTGAATAGAGTGAATGTAAACAATACAAAAAAAAGGCTCCAAGGGAGCAAATAAGAGAGAGGTAATAAGAAACAGGAAGCAGGGAAATTCTTGAAAACACAAAGTAGGAAGGGAGAAATTTAAAGGGAAGTAGGACATAATGGAAGGGGGAATTTAGGAGAAAGGAAGGACAAAAATCCAAAAAAGAAGAAAAAAATGGAAAAGGGACTGAAGGAAGTGGAAGAGAAGAAGAGGGTAATGAGGGTGCAAGGAGAGAATGGGGCATGGAAGGAAATAGGGAGAAAGAAATCAGAATGGACTTTGGCTGGGATGGACAGAATGAAGTGTGGATGAATGATTGTTTGAGAACAAGGGAAGGACAAGCAGCTAAAAAGTAGTTAGATGGAAAGAAGCCAGAATGAATGAATAATTGAGTAAGACAAGGTAAAGGGATTAAGGAAAGAGTGATGGAAGCAGAGAGGGAAGGATACATCCCATTGGGGAACCACAGAGGAAATGGTGGGTAAAACCATTTGAAGTCATTTCCTGAGTGCAGTGTTAACAGCTGCCACTAGAGGGAGAACCGTGTCTCTCTGGTTGGCACTAATTTATCAACTCTTATTTGGGTGATAAAATGGAGCCTTCATTCGTGTAAGTTACTGGAAGTGGCTGCTTCAGTGTGATTCAGACAAGAAAGTTGGAAGAGGGAGGTGATTTAGTCAGGATCTGAGGATGAGGCGACATATGCAGCAAGAACAGAAACACACCGGATTGATTCATCTAACGAAGGACTACTGCCTCCCACTTTTTCTCCTTCACTGTGATATCATTTTGGCTGTCTTCTAACAACACCACCCTACCCCACGCACACACACACATGCACCTCCTTTTATTTTTGGTCCATCTTTCCCTCTCCTCTCTCCGTGCCATGCCGGCAGCATCTGTCTCTCCCTCTCTAATTCAGTGATTGCTGCAGAGTGCCCATGTCAGCTCTAAAACAGGGTTGTGTGAGTGGTGCACTGTAATTGCTGCACCGCCTGAAGAGTGGTACCTAGCTAATCTTAAGTGCATTGGGAATGCGTGCATTTAAGTGGTCCCAATAAAACTGCTGCAATACAGTTTACTCTTAATTTAGAAGGGTTTGAAGCCAGAACAGACCGTTTCAAGTCACTAAAAACCGCTTGAAAAAAAAAAATCCACTTTTTAAACATTTCTGACCCTCAGAAGGGTTAATTAAAAGATTATTGCCAGTAATTAAAAGCATCATTACAGGCAATTATATAATATAGACAGATCATAACATCTGCTTACAATTTAACTGCTTGATTTCCTGTCTGTTATTTCCTGTGAGTCAGCTCTCATCCAGATCAACACAGAGAGCTATAAATGCAGCATATGAATGACACTAAGTCATATAGTACATTGGGTTTGTCTAATCCTACATGCTTATCCAGCTTGTCCTCTGTATTCTTCTCTATCCATCTGCCAGCTATCATTCATTCTGGTCTTCCTCCTTTTTCCATACAATCCTTCTTATCTTTATCACAGAGGCCCTTTTTCATGCACAAACAACTGTGTATGTTCATAAACAGTATGCACACGCACCTCCTCAGCCTGTGTGAGCCATTATTGCGCAGGCAGGCGTGGGTAGAGAGACCCCTGGGGAGTGGAAGTAGGTACTGCAGAGCTGAGAGGTGGTCTATTTTAGATCACTGCAGCAGCACAGAGCAGTGGGGGTAGCAAAATCGAAGCATACTAGTTAGGATACAGGATGTACTTCAGAGCTTTTCTGTTTACTGTCTAGATTTTGGTTCCAAACTCTCCTTCAGTCCTTAACTTGTCTCTCTGCTGACAAATTCTCAAGCATTTTCCAATGGCTCACTAACCCCCCAAAAACAGACTCACATTCAGGTCTGAAACTGCTGGAGCCATATTGTACTTACAAAGATTTTTAAGGTGTTGTTGAGTGTTGCTGGGGCAAAACAGCAAGTTGATCCTATAAATATGTATTTGAGTGCACCATATAGATCTCCTTATGGGTGCTTAAGGTAGTAAAGGGTAATTAAATACACCTCAGACATAGGGAATGTGGTGTGAAGTGTAACACCTTGAATGTGGCAAATGACACATTTTTGATTCAATTTCTCACTCATGCATGTTGTAAATTGGATCACTTCCAGTAAATTGTAGCCATTATTTTTTCTGGGGACCCCCCCCCCTCCCCTCCCAGAACTTTGTTCCCCCTCAAGGTCGCCTGGGGATTCCCTGACCTCATTTTAGGGAATCGCTGCACTAACACAGATCTCTGAATTTTAGCCTATAATCTGCATAGATTGCCGTTTGACATAGACAATAGCTCCTAATTAAGCCTCTGAAATTGCCACCACATTAGACTTCATCAAACCCCCGGCCTGGCCACCATCAGCCCTCATCTCCTTTAATTCAAGCCCCGGCTCTATTTACAGTGTTGGAGATGTACGCAGCATGACCCTGAGGTTGATTGAAGTGAAGTGAGGGATAATAAGTTTGCACAGCGACGATGAAACTTCTTTGACACGCTGATGAAGTGATGCTAATTGCCAAGTGCCACTGAGAAGTGCTCAATTAATGCACGCGGGGAAAAAAAAAACCTGAGAAAACCTGAGTGCTGACAGATTCTCCAAATCCGTTTCGCTTTAGTCGAAGTAGAGTTGGATTCAAAGTGAGGCGATGCTTCACGGGCGGAATGCCATCCTGCTGTTGGATTTAGGTGATAGTGATTTTCTAATCAGAGCCCCTTTGTTTGCAACGGGAACTAAAGTATATCTTCCTTGAAACAACCATGAAATGTGTTTTAGTACTGTGTTATTATCTCATGCTCATGGGAAATACAATGTGTTATTGCTGACATTAGGATGTCTATTTTTTCCTCTGTATTCATTCACAATGTATTAATTCTGTTGTTCAATGATTGCTGGTTGATTTTAACCCTAGATTCATTACTGCTAATGCATTTCTACTGTGTATTCACTTTGCCCACAGTCATTCTAAGTTAGCACAAATCATACTATATCTAAAAAATACATAAATCTGTTTAACTTGTTAGTACATTAAAAACCACTTAAACTCAAGGTAACTAGAATGCTGTTAACTTGTCTAACCAAACAAACCAGCCCCAAAACACACCCTCAAGTTCTTCCTGTCCTAACTAAAGCTGATTTAAAGTACATAACTTGCTAAACTTTTTTTTGCCCTTCTAACCTCTAACCTTTTAACTTCCAGATTTTTTTGTAACCTCTCTTAATTTGTCTTCTCCAAATTTCTTAAAGGGAACTTTGATAATGAGCGCCTGGCTATTGCTAGACAAAGAATCCCATACCGACTCGGTCGGGTAGTTGACGAGTGGCTACTCGACAAAGGTAATAAAATCCCTTTAACTCCACTAATGATCTAACCGCCTAACCTATCGTTAACCACCACTCTGGAGGAGGTGCAGTTCCATGAAACAGGGGTGAATATGATTTAGCTCTATAAAAGCCCTTTGGTTCCCTTTAATCCACCACGGATTTGATGTTTCTAATAATAACTGGCTGACATATAAGTCATCCCTTTCAGCTATTCTCATTTGAAATGGTATCCGAAATTCAACCATAAAACCTGGCATTGTTGGAAGATGTGTTATTTCCTAACACATATATGCCATCATTTTACACCCTGCTTCCCAAGTTAAAACTAGTCTTGTAAATAATTGGCATTTCAAAAGAAAATCTGACTTAGTTTCCAGTGAAAACAAGATTCCCTAGCATTTGGATGCAGATATCTGGGGGATCATACCTGAAGCACCTTAAACTGGGGCTGCATCTCTTCAGAGAATTAACCCCCAAATAACCCGACATAACCCCCTAATAACCTGACCACATGTAAACAGCCTATTGATTCCGTTTGCTTCTTTCCTGTGTCTTTTGTTGGCTGAATGTGAATTTGCATTGACCATATTTAATCATTCATGAAACCAAAAAAGAAAGTATTTTATTCCTGGATTTTATAAGACAAAAGAATTCCCCCATGAAAGTCACTAAAAGTTAAAGGGACTGTTCAAGTGTTCAGTAATCAGTCTAGATTCATTACAGCACGTGGGCGCCATTGTCCGCCCCACATTGTGCAGAACTAGTGCCGTAAGTGTCGAATGTGGTCCCAGCAAAGTGATGATTCTTTAACCCTTTGAGTGCCGAATGTCCCAACCTCTTTGTCTCTGTCTTTTGCCGTGTGTTTGTGCTGCTGAAGGTGGTTGATTCTTTAAAAAAGAGAGAAATAACATAAATCAGACAGACAGCTAAATGGGGCACAGCCTTAAAATAGTTTCTGTGTTGCAGTAAAAGCTTTGCAGATGTATTTCTTATGCACTTCTGCACATTTTCTGAAGACAGGAAGTTTTAAAGAGAGGATAACAAGACCACATGCAGTACTATTTACAGAGTGAAACTCACTAAAGGGATAAGAGTCTACATAAATCAGTGGGTTTGTAGAGTAGATTATCTGATCGTCCAAAGCTCAGATGCTTTATTACAAGGTTAGCATTTGTTTCTATTTGCATAAGAGATGCATTTAGATGATCAGAAAATAAAGGGTAAGCTTTTGCCACTTGACTTAAGAGGCTCTTTTGAAACTATATTGTGAATGATAACACATGCAGGGATGAATTCAGGAGATGAAATTTGTCTCCTAGAGCAAAATGAAGTATTCATGCATCAGACAAACAAGATAAATGAAGCGCCTGCATATTTATTTCATGAAAACAAAACAATCCTTGCATTCATCTCCAAGCCCTATAAACTGACTTCTCTGCTCTCCTGCGGTGCATCAGGGAATGCAGCTCTGCTGAGGATAGTTAGGACGCAAATCAGAATTAAAAAGACTTGGGAGATGAAAGTTGAATGAAAAACTGGATCAATAAAAAATGACTTACCCACTTATAAAACGATTTTGTGCATGCTATGAAACTCTAAAGAGAATGAGCTTGAAAGTGAATGCATTATTCTCTTTCTTCTTTACTTTGAAATGAGTCTGCATCCAATCATTTGAGATGACAGCATTAGAAAAAGCAGAAAGAAAGTTGGAAGAGGAAATAAATAATCAGCATTAAATCTCAAGTTAGGGCTTTTTGGGTGCACTCTTAAAAAAAGTGCAGGGTTGAATTATTTGTTAATTTGATTGGAATTTTTAAGGAGAGGCCATGGACTGAAGAGGAAACGTGGTCTTGGAGGAACATTTCTTAGATACTTTTTTGCAATTAGGATACATTAGTCTAGATAATCAGGGGGATTAGCGGACATTTCTGACTCAAAGGGTTAAAGTTGTTTATTGCTTTGATAAGGAAGCGGCTAGAGTTCAAAGCCAAGACTCTTCTAAGCAGAATCTAACCACCTAACAGCAAATCAAACTCCACCCACACTAACTGCTGAGGGCTTCTCTCGTGATTTCCACCTTCCACCGCCAGCCGTGAATTGAAAACAATTTGAGACACTTTCCAGCTTTGCCCCGCTGGTGACAAATTCAGAGAGCCCTCAGTTATAACCTTGTTATAAATGATTTTTAACAATTGAACGCAATTGGTCCTGTATGTCAGTATTTGGAAGAACTTGGACAGGTTTCGGCGATCACTTGGGACAAAAACAAACCAAAAAAAAGCTAACTAAGTTCTAACTTCTGCTAAAAAAAAAAAAAAAACAAATCTCTAACTGGCAACTTCTTTCCCTTGGTCTTCACTTCCATGTCATGCAAAACTCAGAGGGTTAAAACAAAACAAATAACTGAACACCAAATTCAAAAGTGACGCAACTGCTCTGGATCATTGAAACAAAATGTGTTAAAAGAAATGAATAAAGGTCCCTTTAACATTTATTGTTTTCACCATAAAGGAAACGGAACATGTTCTTGAATGTGATGTTCTATATGTTTTGTGCCATGCAGGGTGAAGGGCTGTATGAACAAATGAATGTTTGAAGAGTGTGTTATAGACTGTTTGTGGTAAACAGCCTGGATCATTCATCCTGTGTATCATGCCTGGTCATGGTCCACGCTGTTTTACCAGTATTTTAGTGTTCAATTTTGGTGATTTTATGACATTCATGCATCAGAGGGTCTGAACATTTCTCAACTGTTCTGGGGAAAAAAAAAATCAGCCCCATGGTTCCCCCCTCCAAGAGCCTGTAATGTTTCATCAATTCTGTATAACTCAACAAGCAATGGAAAACATCTATATCTATCAGACGTCATCGGTACTGCAACGATCCCATTAATCTCATGACTTATGTTTGTGTGACAGAAACAAAATAAGGGCACTAATAGCATGCAATCACTCTCACAAATCAGTATTTTAGTCACGGCAGGATTAATGGAAGTCATTGGAAAAAAGCGGTGTCTTGGAGGAGAGCTGCTCTGTGGCACTGCACTGCATCTTACTCTCAAGCCCTTATCCCATCTCCTCCACTGTGTGTGAGGCAGATCAGAGTGAGCATCTCTGTCCGACTCTGTGCCTTCTGACTAAATCCAAAATGGCAGCCATTACAGGGACCCAATGGAGGGGAAAAATCAGAGTGCCGAAAGTTTTCAACAGCTCTATCCGAGCCAAAAGTTACTCAGATGTGTCCCTCCCTCCCTTTGCTTTGCGTCTTCCTCTCGCCTTGTGATGGATCTGTCATTCCAGGTTTTCTGCTCACTGTATGCCCTTTCTACCCCTCAATCTCCTTTATTCCCTCTCACTTTTTCCTCAACTGTCAACACCAGCCTTCGCCGAAAACTTTGCGAGCGGTTCTCTCCGTCAGTGTGGCTTGTTTCTTTAGAAACAATAATAATGTGCTGCAGCTTCCTGATCTCATCAGAGACCTCCACTAGAAAATAAAGATTACAAATAGCCAGCAAGAATCGATCCCCCTTCTGTTGTTCCCTTTAACAGATGAGCAAGAAAAAGAATATTGCTCCTAGTAGAATAGGAGCAGTATATTCTCCTTTGGCAAGGAGTCTAACTGTGGAGCTCCTGAACAACATGGCGATCCAGCTCTGAGTTGAGCTACAAGAGTGCAGGCAGGTGCACCGGCAGAATACTACAGTGCCGGGTCTCTGTGGCCTGAAATGCAGGTTGGAGAACAGGGTTTAATGTTCAGTGTTTAATGGTCTGGTGTGAGCTCCCCGATTCCCTAATCAAAAGCAATCAAGTCCTCCCACTTGGTGTAGGGCCAGAGCCCAAATCAACTTCTCCAAACCAGGCAATGGTCCAGCTCTGCTATTCATCGCCCCAGCCTCATTTCAGAGATACTCTCACATCAGTCTGCAGTCAGCGGAGGGCAAATCCATCTGAGTCTGTCTTGCAACCTCATGATGAGCTCAGCGTCCCACTGAGTTACTATCTTGTTTTCTCATTTGATCTCTCTAAACTGTTCTGGCCAGTTTTGAGAGAAATACGGAGAAACTGTATGAATTTTAACATGCTTGCTCATGAGTAGAAAAGCGGCTGTGAGCAAGAATTTCTGTAGCTGGAAAGAAAGGACACCTTGCTGTTCTGTCGTGGTCCCCCACCACGAAATGGCCTGGAAACAGCACAGTCACAGCTGGAGTGAATAAGGAAAGAGATTGTCAGTGGCTAACCACCGAGTGATCTCTCTCTCTCTCTCTCTCCATCGTTCCCTCGACAGTATCACCTGTTTAAGATCTACATACAGATATAGGATGAGAGATAGAGCCACGAACGATTAAATCCAATCCACTGTCTCCAGAGTCCTGTGCAATCTCTGCACCTTGCCTTCAAGGACCTCGGGGCTCCACGCTGCCTCACAAGGCTTTCAGTCCAACTTCATGCCGCATTTGGCCCCTCATCTCAATTGTCAAACACAATTAATTCAGTGTTCTACCCAAACCAGCCCAACTTCTAAGGAGTAAAAAAGCAAAACGCTCTTAATTACCAAAGAGAGCCTTGTGCTGAGGAGATAACTTGGGAACACTTCATAATCGACTTTGTCAGCATCCCACCCCACCCCCATTGTGCTCCAGCCTTCTTCAACTTTCTTAATTCTTATTCCCCTTTTTTTTTTCCAGGAGAGAGGAAAAGGGAAATAGGGGGGTGTTCTTGTTTGCTGAAACACATACTAGAAATTCTGCAGGCGCTTGAAGGATTTGTGAACACAACCCCGTAAAGACTGAGCGTGCAAATGGTCCAACTTTCTGCTCTGCACATCACAAAGCAATTTATTGACAGAGGTAAATTCTGGGCCATCCCTCCCACCCTGCAACTCAGCTAAGAGAAAACATTTCAGATGGAAGCTCCTTGCAGCCATATGGCATCCCTTCTCTCTGTGAGATAACAGGAGTGGAAGGAGGATGAGAGAGGCGTAATGATGACAGTGGAGAGAGGAAGATACCGCTCTTTCCAGCTGCAGTCCTTTTCATATCCCCCTAGAAGGAGCTGGGAACACTTAGATCCCCCCCCCCATCTCCTCTTCCCTCCCTCCAACCATCACCTCCTTCGTGTTCGCTGCTCTCAGCCAAGGGAGGGGTTAAGCCTGGTGAGAGCACAGTATCAAGCCGCCGTCCTCTCCCCTCCTTTCCACCTACATTCGGGGGGGTTGTAGCAGACATACAGCCATTACTCCACAGCCCCTGACAAGCAATCTGTGCATTAGCAAGCCGAGCGTGGCCCAAGCCCGGCCCACTCCCCAGCTTGGCTCGGCTCAACT
>JAPZDZ010000016.1:2812689-2824619 GCA_029783805.1 Acanthurus tennentii | reverse complement strand
AGCCATTGTGGTATCTACATTGCAGTCAATTGAGGCATTGTGTAAAGCTGTGAAAGACTGTTATAAAGAGTAGGTGGCCCCTTCCTTTAGCCCCTCCATGCTCCTATACACACCCACCTTCTGCCCCCCACCGAAAAGCCCACCCAGCCCCTCCCATCCAAAGCCTCGACCCATTAAATGCCTATCACTTAACAGCCCTGGGGAGAGAGGCGAGGCAGCAGCCATCCAATCCCACCAAACTGGTCCAACAGACCCTCATCAATGTGCAAACCCTGTCTGCCGTGCTCTCTCCAACACACACACACACACAGCAGGCTGCAGAAATGCACACACACACACACACACAAGGGGAGAGACGTATGTAAATAAATACTGGGCAAATACACACTCCTTGAAAAGGCCAACTATCACACACAAAAAGGTCATTTCACTGACATATTTCATAAGTCATTATACACACACACACTCACACCCTCTCCCTCGCTGCAGCGCCACATCCAGCTCTGTCATATTAAGCGCAGTGATTGCTTGTCATGCGGAGGCTTCTCTTTCCACCGTCCCACCCCTCCATCCCACCCCCACCATGCCCGCCACTAAAATTGGCTCTAAAACTGCATGTCACTTTTGATTTGACCCGGCAGACCCTGAAACAATAACTTCATCAGGCCCTGTTAGAGTCTCATCCTGACCAGACAGCTCCAAAAACAAACACTGATTTCCCTTCATCTTGTCTAGAGGGCACCTTTCTTCTTTTTTGCCATCTCTCTCTCTCTCAGATGGAATGAATGCACAAATGGCCATCACAGTGCTCTGCTGATTTCAAGTCTTTTCTTCTTGTACCTTTTTTTGTCGTTTTTTTTTTTTTTTTAATGGAGGAGGACATCGTCACATGCTCTAGTAGCTATGCAGGATTAAAAAGCTCACCCTACAAATGCTTGGACACTTTTAGAAATATGTCACTATATGCCGTTGCATGTGCACTGACTTTCGGAGGTATTACTAATCCCCCCTACTCTGTGTCATAATCATAAGCCGCTTGTCAATATGGCTTACTTATGACTTTGTCACTGGCTCAGAGTGTAACTGTGACACCAATGCACTTAACTCCTCAGGAGTAAACTGTTCTGTCTGAACAGATCATCTTCTGACATAGAGTTGTTGCTCACACATGGAGAGTCAGGCCTTTTCAAAGGATCCCTAACTGTTTGCTGAACAAAAAGAACTGATAGCATTCAGGAATATAGACGATGACGTTTGCCCTCAACTTCTCTGTGTTCCATCACCTTTTGCTGGAGAGTGGGGGCCGACTAGGGCTGCTTGAAATGGGAGACCCTCTGGTTAGATGTGTGTGTGTGTGTGTGTATGTATGTATCCCCTTGTCAAGGACACTGGAAAAGTGATGCAGGAGGGTGATAAGGTGGGCTGAGACTGTTAATGTGCATTTCTAAGTGTGATATTCTGTGATGTTTCAAGGTTCTCTCTGTATGTACACAATCATGGTTGTTCTCCCGTATTTTCATTGCTGATGTCCACAATTTTGCAATCAGCCCCTCCCATCACTCTCACACCAAACATGCTTAGCGATGAGATAATAGAGTGAGACTCAGCTATTATGTCAACAGTGCATATGCCAGACATTAAGCCTCATCATTATGAAGTTTGAGTCGGGTCCCTTCTGGGCCCCTGACGAGCCTAATGATCTGATAATGGGATGACACATGTAATGGCCCATCTCAGTGGAATAGATTGATCTCTCCAGCACTACTGCACAAAAGTTACAGATACACGTACAGTGAACATGTGGTTTTTCCCACCCACACACACACACACACACACGTATGTGCCCAAATACACATTCTTGGTCTTATAGTCCCACCCAAACTGGGAGTTACACATGCTAGAATGGGTGAACCCATATAGATGGAGAGTAAATCATAATAACAGTGATGAAGTACCCTCTCAGCTCTTTTAATTGAAAATAAATGAGACCCAGGCCTGTCCCCCGTGTCTCCATGCTGATGAGTGGAAGGTTGTCCTCACTAGCTTGCAATCCTACAGAGAAAACAAGAACATTCAAGATACATTCAAAGGACCCATTCGTCACCATTTAACACAACTGCACAAACAGAAGCCAGAGTTTGCTAATGATGTGCATAAAGTGCAAATGTATGAACATATGCATATTAGAGGAACCGTCATATTCTTTAATATTGCTGTAATTTGCACACATGCATCCACACATACAGATACACACACTCCAATCAGGCCAAACAGGTCTCTAATTTCAGGGGCATGCCTTCCCCAGAGAGTCTATATTTTGTAGATGCACACATTAGTGTAGTATCCCTTTCACAAACAAACACACTCCCTCTTTCCTTACAGGGATTGATTTATCCATAAAAAAAGCTCTTTGGCTTCTCTCGTCCTTCTCCTCTAAGTAATTACCTCATCAGGTCTGTTTTTAACCCACAACCTTCCAACAGTATCGAGTAATAAGATCGCCCTCCCTCCTTTCTCCATCTTGTCTCATATTCACAGAACTCATAATAGGGGTGAAAGTGTACATCAGTCAGTATGGTGAAATGTCCTCAAGGAGAGCCAGGATGCAAATATGGGGCAGAAAAGTAAAAGAATAAATAGAACCAAGCAGACATCAGCTGGTGAAAATACTGGGAGAAAAACTACACCTGTCAGACTTCCCCCACTGCACCACCTCTACACAAGTCCGGGTAACACATTAGTATTGGACCCTGGTTATGGTCGACCCTAACCTCCCCTCATCCATCTATCCATTCAGGTGAATAGTAATGACCACAGAGAGGGACAGCCCCTGCTGAATTAAACATCTCCCTCCAATGAGAATCTTTTTTTTCTCGTCTTTAGATGACAGAGCAGGGTGACATTTTTTTCTACTAGCAGAGGTACTTTATCATTGTGCAGCTCAGGTGCATTGGAGGTCAATGACACAGACCCAGCATTGTTCTAATATATTCCATCTCGGGGCAAATGAGATGCGTTTCACTGTGAACCCTCAGTCTGAGGGTCAAGCCACAACTGCCCCTGCAATTTATTTGACTGCCAAATTCAAGCTGCCTTTCTTAGAAAGTGGCACGCGCCCAGCCCCATAATGGCTACACCCTCCAGCAAACCAGGGTCTAATCTCCCTAAAGTGTTGCCCAGGAAATCCCCTGTGATTGAAACAGTTCCTCTATCTCCCCTGCTTCACACTGTGTCTGTGCATTACTTTGTGTTTTATGTGCCAGCTCACCCAGGGACCATGACTAATTTTGTATTCTTTGCCCTTTCTCTCCTTTTCTATCCTCTCTCCATGGTTTCTCTTCTTCTCTTACCTCCACTTCCTCTCTCCTCTCTGTCATTTCTGCATCTTCCTTATCTCTCTCCAATCAGGTCGCCAGTTGACCATCTTCAACAGCCAGGCGTTCATCAAAATTGGTGGCGGTGGAGAGAAGGGGCGCCACTTCCAGGGCCAGATCTCAGGCCTGTATTATAACGGCCTGCAGGTGCTCAAACTGGCAGCTGAGGGCGACCCCAATGTCCAGACCCAGGGCAACCTGCGGCTGGTGGGTGACGTGCCCTCGGTCCTCACAACTGATACCACCTCCACCACGCCACTAGCTGATATGTCCACCACAATCATGGAGACAACCACCACAATGGCCACAACCACCACCCGCAAACAGCGCTCGCCTACCATGAGGGACAGTGTTACACAGGTGAGCGGCCCTGAGTTTGTGATACAAGCTTGTTTACATGACTCAGACTGAAAAGCTAAAAGAATACACTGGAGCTAAAAGAAGGCCAGTGTTTGAGTCATTGAGCCAGGGAGATATTTTTGGTGCAGTGCATTGTGAGAGAACATTGGCGCTTGCTTATAATTGGCCTTTTAAAGTTCCTCCAAAAATCTCTCAGTGCTGAAAACAGTATTTGAAAGATTAAACAGCATGGCCAAGTAACCAGATGGTCCGCCTTGGACGAGCAAGAGAGGTGCATTTCAAAAGAAATCATACGTCAGCTGCAAGGTCAAACAGTCACGCTGTCAGCGCTAGGTTTTGTGTGAGCTTCCCCTTTTTAGCCCTCATCCACATTCAGATGTTCAAACAGCCTTCAGTCTGAGAGGGAGTCACATAACAGCGTTGTGTGGCTAGTCCTATTAGACCAATCTACACTGCAATTTTGATTTTCTCTAAGTAGATATGGCTGACTAGACCCCAGACGTGTTATGATGCTGAGAATTACAGCACATCCAGTCAGATCAACAAAGGCTGGGGGGGGCATAATGAAAAGGAAACCTGCAGCAGCAGCAGCAGCAGCAGCAAAACAACTTGGGATGCTATAAACATATATTCATGAGCCTCCCACACATGTATGTGAAAGGTTATGATTTATGATGATGACTACCTACATGTGCTAGGGATAGCCATTACTATCATGGTAAGCAACAATTAGCAAACAGCAGGGAAGTGCTATTGCCCACATACTGAATAATGGTAGAGGAGGGTTCTCCAGTTCTCTATTACTATTATAAAAACAACTAGTTACAGGCTCCATGCATTCCAGGGGGGAGTATGCTCTAGTTCATACCCAATACTATTAGTTACATGCTGTGTGCTGTGCAAAACAGACCTTTCTGCAAAGCATTTTAAAGTAAATATGAGCCATTTTATCAGTAGAAGAGATGTAAGCCTGTGCTAAATGAACATTATTCAGCTATTCCTGTTACTGTGATCAATTCTTTGTTAGGGCTACTTGAACGTTTTCCTTTAAAAAGCTGTACATCATTGTTAAAACTTCAGCTGTCCAACAAACTCGTAGGATGTTCATAGGGAACACAAATTCAAGGTGCCAATTACTGGCGCATTTCTCTTATTCCGTCGTGCTCATTAGTGCTAGTCATGTCCACATAGAAGCTTATCTGAGCTCAATCAGCAGACACTCACGCTCATTCTGGACAACCCTGATCAGCAGATTCAGACTATATTTAGACTGGTTCATCCTTTGTTCCTTTATCATTATCTCAAACCTTAGCACATTCCATCTTTTGTAAATCCTACCTGTCTTATTTCGAATAAACTCAGCAGTACCAATTAGACTGATGTCAAGGTGAAGCTCATAATGGCATGGACCACTTTGTACTGCAAATAGCAATATTAAAGAAAACTGATATGTTCTTTTGCACCAACTTGTTTATTTGTTAGTATTTTTGTACATTAAAAAAAGACTACTCAAAGACGCCTCCACAGTCTAATCAAAGTATCGCTCTAATACAAGCTGACAAAAGATATAAAGGCATTCATGTTCACAAATGTTCACCCAAGCGCTTTCTGTCAGGAATGTTGAGGCTGCCATGTGAGAACAGGAAAGTCAGACCTTTTCAGGTCTTAAATGTCTGTAAAAGTCCTTTACAGATAACTTTGTCTCCAGCGCGCACAGTTGGCATGACTTATTCAGATAAATGTTCTATGGTCTAGTGTTTCTGTGTCTCCTCTTTAAACTTAAGATCAGTAGAGAGCCATCTCTAGGATATCACATGTATCATACACTCAGTTCAATAGTTCCCAGACTTCTTTCTTGATTTCTTCCATGTTAAACATATATCGAGCTTGTACAGCAGTGGCCTGTGATGTGAATTTGGCAACCGTAGACGATCCTGTCTGATAAATTATCTGGAACTTTTTTAAAATGGCAGAGGACTTTAAGTGTTGCCTCCCCCTCCATCGTTACAAACCTTAATGTGCGCTGCATTTGCTGCCTGATGTTTATGTTGGGTCATAAAAAAGCAGAGTCCCACCTTTAGAGTGCCTTTTATTGCTAAGAATCTATTTTTCGGCTAGTGTACACACATTTGAACAGCTTCTTCTTTATTATTATTATTATTATGAACCTTTGCTGAACGTAGTGTATCGTCAAAATAGCCCTAAATGGCACAAAGAATATGTGAGAGCGAAGTCAGACGTTACAAATACGTCACTCATTTTATTGATCAAAGAGGCAGTATTTTACTGTGCACACAAGAAGCCTTATTGGGGGCGTTTGTTGGCTAACAGTGCTGATCATTCACACAAAAGGTTCAATTGATGCTGAATATTTTCGTTGTGGAATTAGGTCTTATTTGTGAGGAGGAGTTGAAGGCCAGGCAAGCTCATCACACCAACCTTGACAAAAAGAGAATATCAAACAGACAGGTTCAGTGAAGGGAGGAAACGGATAAATGTTCTAAAATTGTGCAGTGCTAAGAGAGTTGTAGTCAAGTAAAATTAAGCAGAGTCATGAAAGGCTGAGGATTACATTGATTTTGAACAGCTGAGAAGTAGCAGACAGTGTATGAAATTTTTCTCTGCGTCTGGTTTGTCCTTCCTTAGAAAAAGCCTGAGGTGCACTGGATGTACAGCTTGTTTTTTAGCTATGTGGCAAAAAAAGTAGTTTGGATTAAATGGAAGAAAATGGGTACTTAGTGGTGTGTATCGTAGCTGAATAGACAAAAAAAAAGACAATGGATGGTGATACATAAAACTTTTATTCTTTATAGACGCCGATCAGGGAGGGTTCAATTGCCATCAGCCAACTCAAAATTCAGTCAAGTGTGCTGCTAAAAGCCGGCAAGACGAAAAGATTAAGCTGTTCAAAAAAAAATTACAATCTGTTGAACATATGATTTTTTTTTCAGGTTCAGGTTATTTTGTGCTAACTCAATAACTGCAGTGTTATCTTTTGTTCCCAAATACAGAAATTTAGTTCTGTCTCAGGTCACCATTTTCCATTTTCTGCTTGTCACGGTGGCATTTTGCCCTAACAAATCGGTAGTGACTGTAGTTTCCATCCTGTCAACATCAGTTTCAGAAGAATAGTGCCAAAGGGTTGCTAGAAGCAGGTAATGTTTGTCATGTAACAAAAACCTCTCAAATTTTAGAATGGTTTTTGGCTGCTTCAGTCTCACCCATGCCTTTTATCCGCCTACTACTGGTTCAGTTTTTTTCCATTTTAGGATACTGACAGCACTGAGCGCAAGTGAAGATGTATAAGAGGTGATTGATAGACTCATGGCCTGAGTTTAAAAAGAATTGAGTTGTTCAGCTCTCATTACATGCACGTGTAGTTAAGTGAGTATGCAGAAAGTCTTGAGTTACTGACTTCAGCAGTATTTCTGTTTCTGGTAATTGAGAATTGCAAGTCAGCAAAGTCTGGGAAAATGGCTGACATGGGCCATCATGCAGTCGTCCCGTATCTAGATCTAAAAGGCTCACCACCCAAAGGGGTCCTTGAGGACATATTGACAACATTAGGGGAGGGTATGCTTACTGACAGCATGGTGAAGATGTGCACAGGTGTGTGACTGGAAGTTGCCCGTGACTAGAGGGCCAGTCACCAGTAGAAACACACGAGATGATTGAAAAGATCCATGGCATGATCTTGGCACATCATCAGTAACACATTACAGTACAATGTCCTGGGAGACACAACATGTCTGATGAGACATTTTGCATAATGAAATGCAAAACTGGCAAAAAATGTCATGGAAAAATCTGCTATTTTTGAGGCTGATCCCAAGAGATTTTTTTCTAGCACTTCCTAACAATGGATGAGATTCTGGCACTTCCAAGAAAACGAAATCACTGTGGTTTGCAGGCGAAGTGATGGCCACCAATTTCTGGAATACAAAGGAAGTGATACTGATGAACCACCAGGAACTACATGGGCTTACAATGCTAATTTATTGAGACAATTGATGCTGAATATAAAAAAATTTTGGTGTAGGAAGCCGACAAGTAGTGTTCTTCCTCTCTCTTACACAAGACAAAGATGTAGCTCAGTGGTCACCATTTTGACCATCATTGCTGTTATATGCCTCTTTCTGGAGGTTCATGCTGGCAACTTCAAAATCTGAGTTTTGTGTGCTCCAACAACACTGGTCTAAATGTGTCAATGTAGGAGAGAATTATGTTGAAAAATGGGGGGAAAAGTGCCTTGTTTTGTCAAACTGACTCCTGCCACCTTTGGCCATTAACTTGCCAATCTCCCAAAGTATTTCAAAAAGGACAAAAAAAGAGAGAAAAAGTGAAAAGGAGAGTTGGAATTTGATTATGGGGTCTGGAACTGATCTAACACCAAATTTGGATTTCAAAATTCAAATCCCACACATAGTGGCTTCACATAATGCAGAAACAAGCTTTTTATTCATGCACTGATTTACATAGCCGCTGATTAAGTGGCTACTTGCTGGTGGCCGATTTTCCACTTTCATTTGGCGATCAGTGGTTGTTCATGCTGAATTGTAATGCAGCACTCTTTGCACACTTCTGTAGGCTTTATATAGATTTGTACATTTTGTTCAAACAAAAAAATGTGTCTATGCTGACACTTATTCAAACATAAAGTGTGTTACATGTAAATAATTGAGACAGTTTGAGATTAACAGAGAGAGGGAGAGTTTTTTGTTCTCCACATCTTTTGTAATTCTTCTATTAGTACTATAATTATTATTACTGAAATTCTGTATGTAAAGTTTGTAAACGCTTTGGCAATATTGAACCTTTACAGTCACACCAATAAAAGCTGAAATTTAGAGAGAGAGAGAGAGAGAGAGAGATCTTGACTGTGGTTGCCAGAGACTCTTAATTCTCTTTGATAGTATATAAATAGTCCTTTGGGTAGTTAATATTCCATTTCTATTGACATTATAAATACACTGGGCAAAGTTAAGCAGGAAATATGGCGCTCTAATGAACATCCCAAGCTCCCCCCTCTCAGAACCAGCAGACATAGGAAACAGGACCAGGGTGGCGGAAAGCAAGCGAGCGGAAACCCAAATTTCAATTTCTCCAACAGCTCTGAGCTACCCACAGTGCTGTAGCTTTGATCATAGTGAAATAATGCGCTTTGATGCTTAGAATAAAAGATCTACCTTTTGATGTGTGTGTGGGGGTCTGATTTTTTTCTTCCCCTCACCCTATGATACTGTGGGTTTCCATGAAACAGTTGGAGTCATCACTTGTCTCACTCTGACCCAAATTTTATGTCAGGTTGTTATAAAACTAAGATCAGAAGCTACGCCCTTGCTGCTTCTGTCTTAAGTGGAGAGCCTTCCCAGGTGTTTCTGATCTCTGCTGGATTTGTCTGGGTGGATGGAAGCCAGTTCAAAGTTGTCTCCTCATAGACTGAACTTGGAGACTGATAAGGAAAGTTCTGACCAGTTCAAACTGGGGTTCAGGGCTCCTTCAGCTGTCCTCCAGCAGTTCTCAGTACACTGGGTTAGTGGGCCTCTTGTCACAATTTTCCATCCAATAAATTACAGTCGGTGCTGATGTTGTTAGCTGTTTGGATGTTCGGGGTGGGGGTGTGGGATGAAATAGGGTTTACAAGTATGTCACAGATGTTGCACTAAATTACCACTGTGATAACTCCAGGAGGCTGAAACAGCCATTTGACAGTCAGCAAGACACTGGCTTATTGAAACAATTTTTCATTTCTGGCTGCACACAAACAAACAAACATCGCCTTGGGCATTTATTGAATTCCTGGTTGTTTAATTTAAAGAAGTGCATGTTTTAAAGGATTCATTATATGCTGTTTCATGTTGAGTTAGGAACAGTAAGGCAGCTGATTGCGAGGACAGAACAGTGAAATGAATGCATGTGTGATGGAGATGTTGCCGGGAAACTGAAGCAGGATCATTAGGCTCTTTTAACAGGACCAGGCAATGTGAACACACACTCTAAGTAATTAATAAATGATTAAACCCAGGCCGTGGATTAATAACAGAGAGAAAACGCTTTCTATCGAATGACCCCATCTTGAATAACAACCAAAGGCTGAAAGGAGAGGAGGGTATGCGTGTGTGTGGGGGAGGGGGGGGGGGGGTCTCGTGTCTAGACATGCAGCTGTATGAGTCATGCAGTAGTGAGGACAAACCCTGGCCACTAAATTGGAACAACCTTGTCAGATTTAATCTGTTTTCATCTTGAGACCCTGCTGCTGTACCTGCTGTACCAAACTCTGCACTAGCACACTATATTTTGCTTTATTTTACAGTATGAGAGGCAAGGCTTAGTGAGTTTTCCGTTTCGGAAAATGAAAATAGGAAGGGTGGAAGTTGTCATGATATTTATGTTGCTGTGGAAGCTAAATGTTACCTTTGCTCATTTTATTATTGTCCTTGTAAAACAAGGTGGTTTTGTATAAAAGGGTTGAAGGGTTTTTTGTCTGTGTTAATGCCCGTGCTGGTTAAGTCATATTGGGAAAATTTCCCAAGAGGCACTTTCAGCAAAATACTTAAAAATGTTATGTTGTGACAGAATCCCTGTGGTACAAAAATTTAAAAAATCAGTTTCAGGCTGTCGTCTGCCAGTGGTGCTAAAGTCATTTACTGCTTTGGTTGGAGCAGTTTTCTGTGTGACTGTGAGTTTTAGAGCACATTTATGATTCACCATCAAATTTCTGAAATTTTAGAGTTTACACACTTTACATGGTTGCTGTCTTGTCTTCAAAATTCCAACAACTTAGAGAACTTAGTGATGAAATAGCACTGAAACTGTAAAAATACTCTCTTGTTGACCTGACTGGTTGTAGTGACCACTCTAAGTGCTTTGCATTGTGGGACATGGTATGCAAGGTTGACTGATCAGATATATACTGGAGATTTTGCTTTTGTATACTGCACCCTACATCCTACATACTGCTAGTACAGGCGACTAAACTGAATACAGTCAGCAATTTTTGTCATAGATAAAGTATTAAAGAAATTACACCTCTTTGATTGGTTGGTGTCGATCAGGGGGAGCTTGTTACACTGTGACTCCCACTCAAATTTCACATCCATGCTTTCATAGAATATAAACGGGCGCCACAAAAAGCACAACCATGTTCTAATTTTTTTTTAAATGTGGTATCTCTAACAAAGTTCTCGACAATGTATTTTCATGCTGCAACCACAGAAATATTTTTTCTTTCCCTTTAGCCTTTTTTTAAGTTGTCTGCATTAGTTTGTTTGGTCTGTTGAGCCAAAGACCTGTGGCTGCCAGAGACCCTTAATCCTCTTCGACGTTCCGTGCGTCCTCCACACAAATACAATTTGTCCTGACTCCATGTCCTTTGCTTTCTGTCTCTGTTCTTCCAGAATGCAGATGACCTCTTGGTAGCATCAGCTGAGTGTCCTAGTGATGACGAAGATTTGGAGGAGTGTGAGCCTGGAAATGGTGAGTCAACTCAGGGAGTTCAGTCTTCATTGTACTTGGAGTCCAAAACCAAAGTGCAGCCTAGGAAACAAAAGTAGACTCACCTAAACTGCTGCTGTGTACCTTCCTCCACTTTTGTGAGACACTTTGTGACCGCACAGCTCTCTGTATGCAGCTCTGATTGGCCAGATGTGTATCCTTTCTTATTGGTTTTCAAAGCAGCAGGCAGTCAGCGGCACCGCGGCCCATCAATTGCTCAGCCAAGTGGTATTATCTGGCATTTACCCAGCTGTTGCACCAATCTCCTGCCCTGATTTTAACAAGGCAGGACAGTTCGACGTGGAAACGCAGCTTGTTCCGCGCGGCACACAGCTGTAGGCTGGCAGGCCCTGTGGCTGAGGCACTGTTAGTGTGAACACCGGGTCAAGTAATGTTCTGACACCATGACAGGAGGTGGAAGTTAAAGGCCATGTGTTTTACTCCCTGCCTCTGTGGTAACTCGCTCTATTAAGCTGGCCATACTTGAAAACTGCCAAGAACCACGTACAGTGAAGCAGTGTGATTTAAATGTCTGCTTCCTCTATGGTAAGGCCAAAAATCTGTGGGACAGAACAGAGATATGCAGATCCACATTTAATGATATTTTATCCCTAAAAGATGCTGTCTGACAAGATTTTGTTGTTAAATGATATATTACAGGTTCAAATGAGTGTTGTGGGTGGGATGAAAACAACAATCATT
>JAPZDZ010000016.1:2683891-2705578 GCA_029783805.1 Acanthurus tennentii | reverse complement strand
AAAAAAATCCAGACGTGAAAGCTACATGTGGCGTTTAAACAAAAGTAGCAAATAACACAAAGCTTCTTTCTTTCAACAGGACAAGCTACAGGACATAACTAACAACCTCACAGTGACAGTATGATGGAGGAGGAAGAGGGCCCCGTAGATGGCGAGGTGGAGACCCCCTACCCTGCAGAGGGCTATGCTGCTGAGGCCATGGCTGCAGACATGGACCCCTGGATTGTGTTTGACTCAAGAAGAACTCCGAGATCCGAATTTGATAGCTGGCTGGAGAGCAACAGGCCCTCACAAGTGTACAGATATGGTGATGAGGAAGGTGGTGCAAGCCCTGTTGGGTGGATTGCTGTGCTGGGCACCAACCACTGCCCCAGCACTGGGGATGTCATGAGTCTCCAGGACAGCTGGGATAAACTTTTGGCCAGTGGCCGGTCTCCAAACTTTCAGACAGTAAAGGAGCTGGCCTTGAACCATGGAGTGCTCTCAGGCAAATGGCTGATGCACTTGGACTCTGGTTTCAAGGTTGACCATGCCTGGGAGTGTGTGGCCAGAGCAGCATTGGATGGCAAGATCTCCCTTGTTAAAGTCAGTCCTCATAATCCCAAGGGAGATGCCAAGCAGGTAATTTGTGCCTATAACCAGAACTTCACTGATGAGAGTGAGGTTGTCAGACTGGACTCCATTATCCGTGCCACAGGGGTCAAATGCCCCCTCTCTTATAAGCCAGACGTCTACACATACCTGGGAATCTACCGAAACAACCGCTGGAAGCTTTGTCCAACCATATATGAGAGCAAATTTGACCTGGAGTGCGTACCAAGGCGTTCCCACATTGTCAACAAAGTTACCAATCTTGAAGTAACATAAGCCTGTCAGCAAAAGATGGTAGTTTTAAAGGACAGGTAAATGAAGAGGCACTTGGTGTTCCCATAAGGAGGATTGTTCAGCACAACTTAAGAATTTTTGAAAGTCTGTGGTTGAGTTTTGATCTCAAGTTCTTCCTTTTGGCAAAAAAGCACTAATTCTACTTTCATTCTTGTCTTCTCATGCTGTTATTTTTTCTAAGTGACCTGATTTATTTTCACAGTTTTTTAATGAATGTATTCAATTCATCTGTAATAAGTGTTTGTATTCTTGGTGTTTTATTTGTAACACAATAACACTTACCTGACAGTGCTGAACTTCATTTGATGCACAAGCTTAGAAGAAAATTGCATCCAGTGTAGGGTTCCTTTTTTTATAAGATATATATGTCTCAATTGTTTGGCTTTATTTTTTTTGGTTCTTACTGAAGTATGACAACAGAATTGCCAAATAAAGTCTGTTTTTGAAGACCATCTTAATGCACAGTGATTTTTTTTTTTATTGCCAAGAAAAGTGTTTTGGAATTTTGACAGAAATAAATCACCATTACAGCTAAAAAGGCACATAATATAATCTGCTTACATCACACCAGTATAAAACAGAGTAATTTAATCTCAATGAAGCATTTTTTTACTGAGTATAGAGAATAGCAACTTGAGCTACAGGTCTGAAACAGTTGTATTTAACTGCAGCCATTACTCAAACAATAACTACATACAACAGTGGAGATAATATCGCTAGACATAAACAAGATCTGATACAGCTTCTCTGCTATAAGCATGTACTTGTTAATTTTGCTTGTATGATAATTATTTACATGTAGACCTTCATTCGTTCTTGACACATCATTACATATTGTTGCAACTCAAAAAAGCACCTGTATAATGGAGTTGTTACAGTTACTGCTGACCTTCAGAAAACATTTAAAACATTTAAAGAAGTTCCAAACTAATAGATGGGGATATTTGATTAAAAGGACATAGGACACAGTTTGCATAGACTTACTTCTAAATCTGACAGCCCTTGTCAGCTGCTTCGTACAGACAGTAATAATTACTAACACTGAACCACTGTTAAAATGACAGTACAAAGAAATGCTTAATGTTCCTTAAAATAAATGATCTGATCCGATCTAACATCAGGTTGACACTGGCTGGGTTAATGGTTAATGATTACCATAGGTGAAGAAATTGGATTATGTTCATGCCCGTGCTTTCCCCTATGTTGGACAACCTGTATATAAGGCCTTGCAAACTGCACTAACTGAATACCATAAAGAGTTTTTGCTGGTGTTTCAATAAGTGGGTCCACAAGGAGCAGTTTTGCTACATTCTGTCACTTACAGCCCTTCATATCCACCTTATTTCCTTTTGTGTCTTTAGTAACAACAAAGGGATGTTAGTTCTGAAGGTTAAGAGGGCAGAAACAAGTGCTCTTTGTACATATGTCCATAATAAAATCACATGGACAAACTCTAAGTTGGGTGTCCTGACACAAACCCAGCTTGGCTTCCACTGTTAAAAATGGAAATAAGACGATCCTCATCAGCAGACATCAGCTCATCCAACTCATCCAGCACGGGTGGCCGGTGATTGTTGCCGGATGCAAGTTCAATCATGCTCTCATTCTGGAGCAAGTTGACGATGCTGTTGGGGTAATTCATCCAGGTGCTTCCTGGGTTGCTGGCAGGGTCAGAAATGTTTTGGGATGCCACATTGTTCTGGGCAGCAGCAGAGGAGCTGGGAGGGGCAACTCTTTGGCATGAAGCTTGAATTGACATTGAGGTGACGTTTCCACTCTCGTTCATGAGGTTGGGGTTCAGAAGGTCCTCAAAGTCATTCATGTCTATGTTTTCCAGGGTGCCTGGAGCCTGGGCTTCGGAAAAACTAGGGAACTCTGGGATATCATCGTCCACAAGTTGCATGTCCACTCGGAACTGGGTGCCCTGAAGGGTGAAGGAGCTGCTGGCCTGTGAGGAGACTGTGCTTCCCTGAGAGGCTGCTGGCTCCTGGTTGATGGCTGAAGAAATGTTGGGGAAGAATTCATGAAGGTCTGACAGGTTGACAGTTGAGTAGTCCTGATTGACAGTGGAAGTGTTGGTAGAGGAGGAGGACGCAGCTGGCATCTGGCCCATTGTGAAGCTTGGCACTGGGCCGGTTTTGGGCTGGGGGTCCAAGTTCAGGTTCTCCATTTTCCTCCATGGCATTTGGTTTGTGGTTGCAGCAGAGATGGAGGGGGAGGCCTCTACCTTGGGCTGAACTGAGAACAGCTGGCCTGGCTGGTTGTATGAGTAGGAAGGCTGGGATTTTGCTCCACTGGCACCAGGGGGCACCACAACTGCTTGAAAGAAACGCCACAACAACATGCAATGTGAGTTCCACTGCTTAAAATCTGGTAGGAAATAATTTGATTTAAATGTTTAACTACAAGCCATTCTGTGTTGTGTATTTTTAAGTGTTGTTCCAGCATCAATTCAAAAACTACATCCATAGATTTAGAAAAAAAGAAAAAAGGGATAAAAAAGAAAACTATATTCACATTGTCATAAGGATTTTATTAGCAGACCTCAGTTTTCACCAAAGTAAGCAGGTGTTTATACAACAAACCTAAACTAACACAATTCAAATCAAGAGCTGCAACTATCTATTGTTTTCTTTGAAGACTATTTTGACAGTTTTTTGACTCATCAATTTCATTTAAGAGGCCAGAATCAGACAGTATTTGACATTTCAGTTTGACTGAAACCACTGAGAATCAAAACAGTTGACTATTCATTTTGTCAGTTATCTCCAATCAGTCAACTTTAGTTCTCTTTAACAAAGTTAATCTCTGCAGGGATCTAAAATAAATCACCATATAATATATGATTAAATTAAACAGACTCACCACCTTGTGTGTTCATTGATGGGGGCTTAGCTGTGACTGTTCTTCTTGCTGGGCTTATGTGCCGTCTATCTTGTGGAATGGACACTGAAAATTCAAGGATCATGATTATATTACATAGCAACAACAAAAAAGAATTATTGCTACAATTTTGCTGTTTATATATCAGAGTGATAGAAAAAAAAATCTCATCTCTGTACCACTAGACAGCATGGGCCCCAGCTTCAGGCTCTGGAACATGTCCCCTGTACGCTTTCTCTTCTCACTCAGCCTGTATTCATCTACAGAAGCAATTGTTCAAAAGCAGTTATAAGACTGGGTTTGTAGATCAAATTAAATGTTGTGTATTGTCAGAATGCATTAGTAACTTATTTGGCATCACTTAGAAACACAGGAACATTTCCTCTTACCTGGGTCAGCAGGAAGGTACTGGAAGTCCACTGGCTCGCTGACCTCACGATCAGAGGGCCGGCGGAGCTGCATCTTAACTTTAATGGGCTCAGAGAGGTTAGTGTCGCGGTACGGAGGTGTGCGGAACACAATGGCCACCTGTCTGTGGACGTCAGCCTGGGAGAAAGTCCCCTTTCCCTCCCAGGAGTCCTGAAAGAATCGCACCTCTATGTCCTCTGCAAAGGAATGGAAACTTAAGTTGTGAGCAGATTCCTCATTTTAAAGAAAAAAAAGACAGACATTGATTAGGCAGAGGTATCTTCCACTCTAATGCAAAATCAACAGTGACATTAAATAAAAAGCTTGTCACAGAGTGTTGGGTGACTTTTGCTGAGATGCAACACAAATTTTGACAACAACTTGCAAGCCTTTTAATTAGCAATAACTTCATGTAAAGTTTATAATGAAAAGAAAAACATGTCATGGCTCTGCTTGCTGTGGAAATAACTATATGACATTAAATCACATAAATGTTACATGATGTTAAATCATCTATTTTTAAATCCAGGATTAACAGTTTGTTTTTCACACTGACGTACTCTGTATCTAAGCCTCAGCTGAGTCATACCATCTCATGTTCATAACACAAAGCACATGTTGTCAGCTGGCCATAAGCAAAAAACTACTACAAAAAACAAAGGGAAACAGCCTATTTTTTTTAGCTAACGAAAAGCATGATTTTTGAAATAGATTATATTATTTTGCTTTGTTTGATTGAGTGTTAATTAGGAAGAGACAATACAAGGAAGTTAAACACAATAATAGATAAAAAGTGAGCTCAGACGGAGCAAGGAAAATTTTTACGTCCAGAGAGTTGGACTTTATCAGCAGTGGAGCACCCACGCAGGAAATAGTTCTGATGTGAACGCACGATACAAAAACTATCCAGTACATGGATGCAGCTGACACAGAACGACAGTGTTAAACAGTTAGTTATTATTACGCTTGTAACAAGCCAGTAATAAGAAAACAGAAAGAGAGGGATCCATATAGAGGAAGAGAGCTCTTTGTCTATGAGAAAAGTCCCTCATAGACAAAGATAGCGTGACTGCTTTTCATTGCATCACACACGGCAGATAATGTGTCAGGCAACGAAACCACACATTTGCAGCAATGGTGTTGGCCAAAAATATCACCTGACACCGGTTGTTTGCACAGCATACTATCTGAGAGCAGATGTTTTCACACTTAAGGCTGCATTATTTGTTTGCATTTTTCAAGCTGATAACCCCACATTGAAATTTTAATTGTATGAAGCTATGACAAGGTGGATGTGAGTTCAGCATTCTTTTTTGTTGCGGAAACATCTATCTGCTCCAATTAGAAACAAAGTCAGTTAGAGCAGATTTTATCATATTATATATTATATAAGCGAAACTTAAGCAAAACACAAATTCACTGTCACAAAGTTCATTAAATATGCAACACCCTGTAATTAATAGTGACCAGGAGATATTTATGACCCACAATTTAGTGATGAATTCAAGATTTCTAAAAAAAAAAAAAAAACACCATTAAGTGGCAGTTATTCAGAAAACATTACATAGACTTTATTTAAAGTCCCAGGTGACAATTATAGGTTAATGGTAAATGGAAAATGTCATGCAACAGTGACCTTAGTAATGAGTAATAAACAGTCAGAAAGTGAGAGAGCTTCCTCAGTATAATCAGTTACCCAGAAATATCTGTTCCAAGTCGCTAACATTAGTTTCCATTAGCTTGTTGTCATACCAGACCAAGTAAGGCTGTAAATTTGACAAAAGTCACACAGTTTCACTTCAAATGAGTTGGAAAATAATTGCATGTTGAGTAAATACTTAACTTTGACTCAAAGTGAAAATGAGCATTGTCTTGCTAACAACATCTGTATGTTGCATTATGACTGCGAATTTGTTTTGCCAGCCTCAAGTAAAAGAAGGCAAGTGTTCCTTCTGGTAAGTAAAGACTGGGGAGATTTGCATGTAGGAGCAAGTAGCTTTCCTTTTGATAAATCCAATGCTTTGAAAAGTTACCACCTCAAACTGGCCATGAGCTAGCATTGAAATGTGCCAGCTCAGAACAGGCCGAATGCTTGAAGCCTTGTCAATATCACTGACCTGCGGGTCTAGAAAGATGCTGCAGATATAGATGCAGCAGCTGCAGACCCATTGTACTGGTTATATCCTAGCACAACCATTTTTCCCCCTTTTAAAACATGAATTAAACAGTTTCGCCGAAATAAAAATTGATGATGATATCAACAAATTATTTCTGCCTTTTTCATTACATGACCAGGAAATTTACAAAAGGCCCAAGACAAACTGCAGGTGCAACCCTAACCCTGAAAAGCAAAATGTACAGTTGGTTTATGTATATAAAAGTCAAAAATGCATAAATAATGTTTACCATTATAAGCTAACATTAATAGCATTTGTGGGAGATGCTTAAATAAAAAGCCCTGAATTTAAAACCTAATTGTACACATTTTTCATCTAGATATGACAGCAAATAAATAAAATCCTAATCCCTATATCACTACTATTGACACAATAAATTCAGTCATGCTGATGCTGGACAGATACAAGTTGTGGCTGGTCCTCAGGGTGTCACACAGTATGAAGGAGAGACTAACCACTCTGTAGGGCTATCAAAACATCATAATTAAAACTCATATTATATATAATGTGAAGTTGATGAGATAAACAGTTGTCAGAAGAGACAGACATGGAGTCATACAGAAATTATGTCCTTTATAGTTAGATGTGTTACTGTAGCTTACAAAATTAAACTAGGAGGTCTATTTAATTATTTTTACTGAAAGAACACTGACACCCACTACGCAACTATGATGTCTAATTACATCATCTCATGTAGCATGATTAATTATGAGAGTTTGTGTCTTATTTCTAGTTCACATGTTCAAAAAGGGGCAAAATGTACTGTCAGTTCATACCTCACACTTTTGTGGTTGTGAAAGTTTTACACCTTTTCCGCTCTACGAGTCTTTCAAGTTTTGCATCTGCTGACTCAGTTCTTATTTCTATTTATGGAATTTTAAATATGAAAGTAGAGTTGTGCAGTGTGTTTGTGTTGTTTCAGTACTATTACTAATCTAAAACCTCAAAGTATGAACTCATCGACAGACAAAAGCAAAAATAGTACAAGCATAATGTACCTTTTTGCACTTTATCACACAGCAGGAAGATTTCATCTCCCCCTTTGCAGCTTCCAGAGTTGCGGTTGACTCTGCAGATCTTCAGCTCAGCCGTGTTTGGGGCCCCTGAGAAACACCAAGAGCATTCATGAACAAATGAAAACAGTACCAAGGCTACAGATTAAAACCAGACACCATCTAAATGCAGAGGAATTTAGGCTGTGACTCACAAGACAATACTGCACGCCTTGAGACAAACAAAATATTCATTTTTCCTCTGTTGTATTATTATTATTTTTTACTAGTCTTTTCCATTTTTCCATTTTTTTAAATGCACATAAGGTTAAAGCTGAAGCTACATATTCTGCCTCTATTTAGAGCTGTGTTTGGGTAAGGCTTTGAGTTAATAAAGTCCTAGAATGAGGCTAGGATTACAGTTAACTTTTACTATGATTCTAATTTACTTACTATTACTCTTGGGACAGTTTCTGGTAAATACTTTCAGGTTGACAGGAAAAGATCGAATGCAAAGAGGAACAAAGACTGTCTGAGGGCGATTAAGGCTGCAGGAGATGTAGAGGTTGGAGTGTGAACTTTATACTGTATTATTGTGGAGTTAAATAGAGTTTATACAGACACTGGTGTTGTTATATTAAACAATAAAGGGCTTATTAGCTTATTCTGATAAAAACTACTGAGGAAAACAGGAACTTTAACTTACAAACTTGTCAAAATTTAACAAAGTGCACACAATATCATCAGCAGCTTCTACACAAACCATCTCATGAGAAATTTGCATTATTTGAACCATAAACTGTACTTGTGTGTAAGTATGTGCAATGTCTACTCACTGTTGTCATAGATAGGCTGTGACACAACAGGCTTCAGAGGAAATAGCTCCCCTGTGGGCAGAGTGATGGAGGCCTGGAAGCAAAGTCGCACTGAATTCAGGTCAAACTCCTCCTCCCACACCTTCGCCTCAGGAACTGCAGCCAAGACATAGCGGGGAAAGGGTGGGGTGCACAGTCAGACAACAAAGCTTTCTGGCAGAGCAGTGCATCCTGTCATATGAGGCCTATTAGTACTTAAGTATCTGTTAGAGATGAAAGTAACACATTGCACTTCCTGTTGTTACTGTTACTATACACTTCCTGTGATTTTCTTTTTTTGCCCCAAAAACACAACAAAAACAAAAAAAAGGTTATAGATCTTTTTTTCTATAAGTACATCACTATCACTGATTTATGTTTATTTTTTTGTGAAGCACTCACCGCTGTAAACTGCCGTTTCCTGTTCTCTCCGACCCCTTTTCACAAGTCATGTGGTACTTTTAGGTATCACTCAACCTAACTACCCAGTTAACTAGGAAGCTGGCTCCTAACACAGTAAAGGTAAAAGCTAAACTGGCTGCAGATTGAAATACAAATGTTTTGTACTAATAGGAGGAAAGAAAGACACAAATAGAGAAATAATAAGATGTCACTCTTCATAATCTAGCCATGACAGTAGCTATCTTAAAATTAGCTTAAAGCATCTATCCAGAGCAGCCATTTTAAGCTAGGTTGTTAACTAATTACACTGAAGCTAGCAAAAAATATTGTTACAAAGTTAAGAGAAGCTAGTTGTATTTTTTTCTAAAAGAAATTGCATTTTTCAAACAAGTTAACTGGCCACATGAGTTTCTTCTTCAGTCATTAATGTACTTTGGATTTTAATATATTTTTTCTAACATTCTTTTTATTTTTATGAGTACAGTTTACATCTAAATCAGTTAAACTCAGAGTGACATTTGGAGTCGGTCTCTCCACACTGCACAATATCTTCTCACACAATGGCAGTTTGAACAGAGAAAGGGCAGCGACACAGCAAGAGCTTTGTTCAGTCAATTTTAAGCATGACCACTTACTGTTGAAGGGGTTATTATTGGTCTGCAGCCGACAAGTGATGGCCTCATTCACATCCTTTTTCTTGACACACTGTATGCCCAGGTTCTGAAAACTGAAAGCAAACACACTGTAAGACTGAAAGTACAGAAAGAAATCAGTGAAGTGTGCACTTGCTTTCTCATTTGCATTCTAAATATTATAAATTCTCTATTTTCAATACACGTAGCTTAGCATCCAATTAACATTTTACACACGACGTGGCATAAGTATTTGGTTTATTAACAGCAGGTATATACTCCCTCCATGAAATTCACATTTACAAATAATAAAGATCATGACTACCAGCACATCTGCAAGGACAGATAAGAGAGTACAGTTTAAGTGAAACATTACTAGACCTTAACAGCAACACCAATAAAGCAAGATGTCTTTAGATATCCAGTCATATAACACATATAAGATGTGAACAATGCAAAGCTTGATACTATTAAGATTTCTTTGTCACTAGTAAGCACAGCTTTTACACATGCCTTTTAAAAATGCTAAGTGTTAGCTATGTGAATTATTCTTATGCGGAGTAATTTCAGTGTTCTTATTTTATTTGAGGAGTTTTACGGTATTCCATATGCAACTTCTGCTTGCAGTGATCCTTTCCCTTGGGCAGCAGAAATGGGGATTAAATAACTCAAACTAATTGAAATTGCATTATCTCATGCCTTCCAAGTTCTTATTATTAGTACTGAGTGCACTGTATTTGACCCCTGTCTGCTAACTGTGCTGCCTTTTCAACTGGCTGTATTCCTGATGATGTCAAATCAGCCTGTGTCCAGTGCCTGCTTGAAAGAGAACAACATGGCCTTGATGCGTCTATCTACAAAGATCACAGATCTATTAGCAAACTCTCATTTATTGCTACAATCTAAGAATAGAGAGTTTCATTACACATTTTTGCTGACATGGCAGACTAACTTATTTGCAAGAAATTTCAGTCAGGCTTCTGAACACATCACGTTGCTATAAGTAAGCAGAAAATGCCATCCTCTCTTAAAAACTTTTCTTTAGCCCTTTCATTCATTATTTTTTTTCTGCCAGATCCCTCATATTTACATTTTGACCATTTAATTTATATTGTACAACATTAGTTTTTATAATCTGTTTTATGTAAAATTAAAAATTCAAGATTTATGGTTGCACAACAAGATACAGTCAGTGGCCTGTTAACCTCCTATGAAAAAACAAAATTATGTGAATGCATTTATCAATAGTATTATTAGTTTATTAATATGTTAATGAAAAAAACTCTATCTTTTAGACTTGAGTGCAAAGGAGGATTTTAGAAATCTCATTTAAGGATAAAAGCTGTTCCTCTGTCTGGTGGTGCAGCAGAGGATACTTCTCTATCTCTTGGCAGACAGAACGGGGTAAACAGGCTGTAGCTCCCGTGAGTATAATCTTTTAATATCCTTTGGACTGCAAATATTGTGATGTTTCCAGTCAGCATGCTTTTCTATTTTCTCTATGTAAAAATTTGGAAGACTTTGGCAAGAGGGTTCTGCTTTTTTAAGTTTTCCTGAGAAATAAAGCTATTTCTGGGGGTTTTTTTCAACAGGGTGGGAATGTATGATGTCCATGTCACATTCGCTGTTGTTTTGATTCCTAAGAACTTAAAACTGTTCACCTGCTACCCCTTAGCTTTACTGATGGCCATTTAATGCATTTTTTTAATATTTTCATGAGGATGTTTCAAGAACTTATTGTCATTTGAACTTACTTATTTAGACAGTCTTTATCATTCATATTGTTATGTAATAGTTTTTTCAAAACGATGTTAATGGTAACGTGAAAAACAAATGACTAATGTATCTCCCTACTTACTCACTTCGTGATACAAAACTGGCAGAGGAGGGCAGTACACTCTGTATGTTTGAATTTCCTCACACTTTAAACACCGTTCCTCTTGCCCAGACTGATCATGATATTTTGTTTATGTAACACATTTTACATTTGAACATTAAATAAATCAAAGTGTCTTTTATGCATGTCAAAGTAAGACACTTATTTTGCTTTTTTGAACATTGGTGGCTAATAATTACATACATGATACTAGACTGAAACAGCAAAACAAGCAGAAAAAAACTTGTCTTGTTATTAGGTACTTTGAGCTGTTAATGTTTTACTCATCTGCAAGCCTAAGATGAAGCCAGCGACTAGTTTCACCAAAGTGATAGAGAACACATTTGTAACTAGGTCAATCATCAACAAATGCCTCCTTGTTTTGATGGGCAACTGTAGCTTCCCCGAGGCAGTTCCATGTGATTTTAAATATTAGTGTGACAGGCACATCATTTCTCAAGTGTGTGAGGTACTTAGTGTAATGTCACGTGCACACCTACCTGTGTATTCTTCTCTCCTGCAGGTCAGCCTCATAGAAGCCATGTTTGCAGTCTTTACCAACTAGTTCATGGGGGTGGGGCTTGTGTGGTGCGTTCTTTGTCACCAACGAGATGCGAACACGCAGAGGGCCGCTGTAGTTGTGCACCTGTAGAGGGAATAATTTTTCACTTAAACAATTCCAAAAGGCAATTTTAGGAGAAGATGCTTGCTTACAGTTTTCCAGATGGGAAGTGACCTCACCTATAACGAATCATTTCGCTCAAAAGGAAAACCTTACATGATTAATCACAAGCTCTGCAATGAAACATGTCTTATCCCAAATAGTTGCACACAACAACCCATTATAGTTAGGTTTACCAATTTTCTGTTATTTTTGTGATGTGTTATCATGGCTGAAATGAATCTTGGCAACTGATCAGCCAGCATAGTTGCTGCAAGGCTTCACTCAAAAGTGACATGAAAAGGTGTTGGAGTTGATTCTCTCTGAGAGTTCATGCTTAGCTTAGCAAAAAGACTGTAAACAGAGGGAAGCAGTTAGCAGCACCTCTTTATCTCTGTTATTCACAAGATACATTTTGGTTATTCTTGAGAAATGTGTACGAAAACTTACCAGTCAAAATCTCAATTTGCCAATGTACAGGTTTCATGCACTGGGCTATTTTTTTGGCCAGCTGGTGGCTTTCTGAAACCACTACTGTTTGCCTTGCACCTGCTTCCAGCCTCCCAACCTAAGCACAGGCCAGCCAATAACTCCAAAAATAGCATATTGTTGTTTAACACTCTCTCTTTGTGTAGGTTAAATCAAACAAGATCCTTTATAACACAATCGTGAGCTTTATCGGTGCTGGTGGTGATTCTTTTTTTCTTCTAAACCTAGAGCATAGCCAGATAAGCAGTTTCCCCACAGCTTCCTGTCTCTTTGCTATGCTAAGCTAACTGGCTGGTACTAGCTGCATATGTACCATACGGGTGTGACAGTAGTATCACTCGGTCACATAATTTAAGGCAAAAAAAAAAAAACAAGTCTGTATATTTTTCAAAATGTCACACTGTTGCTTTTCACTACTCATATCCACTGGATTTCCAGTGACCCTCTTTAGCTATTTTAGCTGAGCCCATCTTACATAGATTTAAATGTTTAAATTTAAATCTATGTAGATTTAAATGTCTGTCTTTTTTATACATGCTATACATCATTGCTTGGTTAGGTTGTCTTCTAACCCTCACACATGTGTTTTGGGCTTACAGTTTTAAATTTTAAGTTTTTCCATTGAATTTTAAATATGTCCCAAAATTACGACGTTAAAAAGTTAAGTTGTATTTTCCCTTTCGGTGTCTTCCAGTGTCTTGGTTTGTCCAACCAACAGTCCACAACACAAAGGCTTTCAGATTACTATCATGGAGGACAAAGAAAACCAGAAAAAGATTCAAATTTTTTAAGCTGAACCAAGTAAAATTTTAGTATTTTTCCATTTTTGAGAGACAAAATAAACAAATTTTAATATGATTTTTAATTTTTTAGGGTAAATATTGTAATTGTTTTTTTAAAAAAGCTAACCAAAAGGACCCATCAAAATAAAAATATTTTTTTATTAAAATGCAGGTAAAGAAATACTGCAAGGCCTAAATCAAGCATGGAATGAAGATGTGAATTTGGACCTTTGGGAAAAATATAAAACCAAATAAACAATAGAAAAACTTTCTCCAAAATGGATTGTAAACCTATTATGTAATCTTCTCTCCATTAGATAGATCAGAGAGAGAAAACATGCTCAATATGCTGCGTCTTGCTCACCTTGATGGCTGGGTGGGTCTTAGTGGTGTCGTTGCTCTTCTCTCCTGGGATGCTGCCAGCTGAACGTCCCTCACATTTATACCGAAACCTCATTCCCCTCTGCTTTGGCTGCTCTATGATCTCTATGAAGGGGGTCGCATTTTGGACTGATGGACAGGTGGAGGCCAATAAAGAGGAGTGTTACTTAAGCAGTGTTTTAAAAGTACAAAAACACAGTAAGCAGATTGAGAAACACTGTTTGTCTGTGCTGCTTTACATGAATCAGTGTGTCAACACAGATTAGCCCTTTTATCAATAATCTAAACACAGTGCTGAAATGTTTACACATGGAGAGCCTGAGGTCAATATCAGTACTGATTTACCGTATACAGAACACTGATCATTTACAGGAAACAGCTTCCTACCTGGGTTGAGGGGGGTCAGGCCCCATGAATACACACCTGTTGTGGACAGAGAACAATAAAAGAGCCACTTGTAAATCAAAGTCTTGGAGTGATTTCTACAATACATGAAACACAACACACAGTGGCAGCATGGATGACACAAACCAAAAGCTGCTTTCAGCACATACTTGTGGTTTAGTAAGAGTTTGTCATTTGTGGTGTAGTCAGGATGGAAATCTACAAGACAGTGCTGTCTCCAAGGAGGTCAGAGTACACTGACACACAAGGGCTTCCCGGCTAAATATAATTACTCCTCATAAACTGCCTGCGAAGCTCTCAAAGAAGAAGAAGCGCAAAATTGAGCAAACAATGACAGACAGGGTGTAATATCGGTGTCAAATTACTCGCCTTGTGGTGAAAAGCCTCTATTGTGAGTGTCGAACAGACAGCACTCTAGTTTCAGGTGCTCAGGTAGTTAATGAATTGTGGAGAAAAGTTAGGTGTGACACAAGATCAGGTGGCCGAAGCTCCACCCATCAACTAGAAGGACTTGTTGGATTTGAAAGCGTGTGTAGGATGCTTTCCAAGTTGTAACATGCCTGCTTTCTAGCCTTAGACTGAACTACTAGCATGTGAAATATGTATCCATATTTGACTTTAAACTTTTGTCCAGACAGTTAAAAACATAAAATAGAGGTGAAATAAACGTTAAATGCATTTTGAGTTAGCTATATCATGTAAGATTAATGCGAATTATATTAACTGTAAACAAAGCTAAAAAGTCAATTGCTATTTCGACTGTTAATGTGAGAAAAAAATCTCTGCCTATTTATTGAGACAAAGACAGTGAAAGTAAACTAATACCACATCACTGCAATTATGCCTTCATAAATCACTGAATGTAATAATATGAAAACACAACCAAAGCATCTGAGACACTGTCAGTGAGTCACTTTCACTTTAAACCCTTTGACTAAGAGTCAGTGCTCTGACTTTTTTGTATGACTGTCACTTATCCGACTTCTGGTGATATGATTAATGTTAAATCATCAGTTTCCTCTTCCTCTACATGTTTTGTACACGGATACAAGATATTTATCAACCATGACAACCAGGAACTCTGTGATGTGGAAAAAGTGTGAAAACACGTTAACGCATCAAAAGCTCAAAACTAAATGTGTTTCAAAATAGTAACATTGGTAGTTTTTAAATTGTCAGAAGATGCTGTTCAGGTCGGCAGACATGCAACTCTTTACAGGTGGCTCTCAAATTTGGCCCCAGGACCCCAAGGGTTCCAGGGGATCCTTAGCAAAGGGGAATTGTTTAATTTTTTCATTAGTCCAACAATAAGTAACAACATGCAAGATTGTAGAATTATTCTGGTCAAGGGCTTGATAAGCTTTCTATAGTAATATTTCAAAGCAAATATATTCTCAGATGTGGAGCCCTGAAGCTAAATCTTATGAAATGGGGCTCTGTAGTCTAATTTGTATCCATTTAGTGGCCCGTTTTAGAACATCTTTACCGTACAGCCTATACTTCATCACCACTTGTGTGTAAAGATGGTGTGTTATTTCCATAATTACCGTTCACTAAAATTAGATGAACGGTTTCGAGCATGCGGCGTGGAGGAATTGAGATAGGACATATTTTTAAATGAATCGGATGAAACCTGGTAGGTTTTATGTCAGCTGAACTCTGAATAAACTATTCACAATGACCCACAATCTTTAAAAGTGTGATTTGTAAATGGTGGGTTTCGTTAATAAACAGAAGACGAATAAATTGACTGAATTTTCAATGAAGTTCGGCGTTGTCAGTCGCAATAGGGAAATCCATGAGGCGGACTAACCCAGCAGGCCTCTTGGCAGCTCGACACTGTTTGGTTCACCCATGACAGGTGGGTTAGCTAAACACGGAGGAAAAAATACAGTCAACGTAACTTCAATTTTCACCCTGATGTCACAGAGATAAGTGAGAAAAGCATAAAGTTTGGTCAAACTTCCTACTGTACGTTAGCTCACTATCCGCGAACAGCAGACTCCTCCTGTTAGCGCAAAACCCATTGGTAGCGGGGCTTTCCCCTGTGCGCACAACAACTCTGTTCAGTTTCACCTCCAGTCTCTAGGCTGAGTAAACAGGACGAGCAAATAAATCCAGCTTCACTCACCCTCCATGGCCGTGTCCGAGTCCGTCTCACGCTTCTCCGTGTATACCACTGTTTATCTGTGATTTGTTTTTCACTTAGAAGACGCTGCAAACACGATACTGCGGACTCAAAAACTTCTTGACAGAGCGGGTCTGTCGCCTCCTTTGCTCCACCTACATCTGTGTACAAGTGTGTGTACAGCAAAGCTAGACGCAAGAATAATGCGTTTTCCGCTAGAAAAGTATAATACCTGTGTAATATGCGTTTTTTTGTTAGCCTTATAGAATCTATTTTTCTTTTTTCTATATATATCATTATCAATCATTGTAAACTCTATAAGACAGTCTTTTAAAGAAAACAATAAAGAAAAGCATTAGAAATTTTTATTTAGGAATGTTTAAGTTTTTCAGTGTCATCACTATCAAAAAATATTACATCACAATATCAAAAAATGTAATTAAAATAAGATACAAATACCTTAACAAGACAACAGTGATAATATCACTGCTAAACTACATATGAAGCATGTTTATTAGATGCCACCCTATATCTAAAATATAATCCTTTTTAAAAATGGTTTAATTCCTTAAAATGGATAATGTTGCCATTAAATACACAAAATGTTCATATTAACATATCTTACCAAAGTGATGGTGTTAAGACAGAAATTACTGATTAAACATTTTGCACTGATTTATCAGAATAATAGCAGCCTCATCAAAGTATTCAGTAACAGAAAAATATTTTGTCAGGTACCAAAAAAAAACAACCAAACAATTGATGTATTAAACTGATACATCATCAGAAGTAACAACTAACAACCATAGCTACTACCCTCTGATAGCAATCAGTTCAACTGTTAAAGCTTACTTGAAATCACTACAGTTGTTTCATATTTAAAATTTCATATTTGTTTCACATTTACTAATTCTGTCAGTTTTTATGTAGGCCTAGAGCTCATTTTATTATCTGAGATGGTTAACGGTATTGTTGCTTTCTTTCTTTTCTCAATTTTTGTTTTGTCTCACTGTATTTCTGTCTTTTTCATTTAAGATAAATTTCAATTTACTTTAAGATTGTGTCTAATTTTGACATTGTGTGGTGCTTGTAGAGGCTGTCTTACAAACTTTAAGTTGTTGGCATGTCATCTTGTGGGAAATAAATACATTTATTCTACACTTCTTTTACACTTATAAGAAATTATGTTAACTTATGATATCCCACTAAATTGTAACTGTTCCTCGAAATACTTACAATAGGCATTTTCACAGCAACTGACTAGCAACCCTATTATAGCAACGCTATTATTTTGAAAGAGTTAGCTTTTTCCGGTCTTGTACTCTAGCAACTTGACGCAGCTGCACCCCTATGCTTTTCCTCTGCAGTGCAATTCGCCACCACCCACACAAAACAGTGCGGAAATACCCAGATGACGCACTTGAAAGGAGCAGAAAAATAAGTTGTGAGTAGGAGAGGCAAGAGCATAACTTTCTGTTTTGGTAATAAGAGTCAAAGACTTGATCCACCTCAGATCTCCACCTTTTTATTCAGTTCAATGTGTATTCTTCCGTAAACAGACTGTTGAATGTAAAAAATATAGCTATGATTGTGCTCTTAGCCTATGTGTTTATTGCAATCTAAAAAAACTGTCATTCACACACTGACCTCCTCTACAAGTTTCCATTGTTCTCGTGGCCTACGCAAAAAACAGACTTTCAGGACAAAGATGAAAATAAGAATGTAGGGCTCCCATTTTTGTTTGCTTCCACTGATAAATTTGAAATAATTTTTTTTTCCAAATCACATAACAATTATCAAAACAGTTCAGCATAAACAACAACAAAAAAAATGTACTTTCACAAAATGCATTTTTAGACATGTTTTGATCTGAAGATGTCGCTGTGGGCAAATAAATCCAGACCTGCTCTCAATACTACATATCTCCCATTGACTGGAACTTGTCAAGGCCTCCTGATTATTTTATATCTTTTTTACAAGGGTTTTTTTTTTTTACAAGTTTACATTCATGCCCATTAGATTTTCTTATGTATATATACGAATTATGAACTATCTACAAGAATAATAACTTTTATACAAGTGCCTAGATGTCACACAAATTAAATGGCTAGGAAAGCTGTCGACTGAGTTAATTATTATTATTATTATTATTATTATTATTATTATTATTATTATTATTGTTGTTGTTGTTGTTATTATTATTATAGGTTACCTGTTGCAAATGCACTTGTCATACTGATGCCTTCAGGTGCCATCGAAAAATACATTAACGAGAAAATTATTTGGTGGGAAAACAGAATGCAGTACAGAGAGTGATCACGAAGGGTGAACGCTTTAGAAAAAGCTAGTAAGAGAAATGAGGTCAAGAAGTTTCTTAAAAGCAATTCACGGTGTAAAAATCACTTTAAAAGCACCCAATTGGTCCATTGAGGCTAATTACCTCTCAACTTTTCTCATGTCGGTAATAGAAGTGGGAGTATCCAAGGGGCATTGAATGTAGCATAATAGTCCTAAATGGGAGGCCCGTGAGTGGGAGGAGGTTGGCGGTGCGTTTCTGTGCAGTGAGGCGGTGCCTGCCCTGCCAGCTCCAGACTGCGGCGGGCAGAGCTGTACAACACAGAAATGGCGGAGGGGGAGTTGGACGTCGACTCGCTGATTTCCAGGCTTCTAGAGGGTGAGTTTGCATCAATACTACATTTATATCACTATGTTGTTTCGGTTGTACTGCTCAGAGGTTGTTTAGATATCATTTTGATACGAATTGTCACGATAAAGGCCCGTTTTACTTGGCTAACGTTAGCTATCCCGGTATATGAGTGAACAGGTCCGGTCCCGTCTGTCTGTTAAACGAACCATAGGCACACCTTCAGTCAAGTTATCGTGAATTCACAACCATTAACGTCTTAGTATTTCCCTAAAGTATTTTTGATTGTTTTTTGAAGTGTAGGTCAGCGATGGAATGGTAACAAAGTTATGGAGGTCTGTTGGTTGTAGCCCGACGGACGACTATGGGGAAGAACGTCAGACCAACTCAAAGAAACTAACTGTAGATGTTTCCTTTTAATAATGTCGCAATGCTTGTATGACATCATTATTGGTGTCATCTTTTTGGCATGTTGCACATAAATCACTATGTAAGGAGCTCCAACCTTATCTTACACCTCAATCCTAGTTTATATTTCCACGAGCTCTGTGCAACAAAATACACCATGGGGGGCGGCAGCTAGTGGGGCATTTCAGTCCATAAAGTTGTCATTTCTTTTACAACAAAGTGCAGCTTGGTGACTGAAGTATCCCGAAAAGTTCCACACAAAGGTCTGGATTGGTTCTTTAGGAAAACTATTATGTTGGTGTGTTTATATCTCGTTTGCCCACCATCAAAAGAAAACATGCCGAGCTCTCAAATGAGATATGACATAAGGTTTTCTCAGCTGAATAGAGAGAAGGCACGTCACAGAGTTACGTGTTTGTATTTGTTGAAAAACTAAGTACTTAAATAAATAAGTATAGTATTGCTAACAGAAGTCACAGGCCTTGATGATATTCCACTTTGAATAAAAACTACAGAATTTGTATCATGTTCATATTTTAAAAGTATTTCTGTCAACTTTACCCAAATGTATTTTTCATTTCAAGGGTCTGAATGTTAGGGTATTTACGTATGAACGAGAGCATTAGTCAATCTTAAAGTTTTCTGTGATTTCAATGAATCACATCCGTTAATATACTTGAGGTTTTATTCAACAAAGACTTTTAACTATGTGCAGCTGTTGGTTTAAAAAACCCACTATTTTATCAAACTTGTGATGAACTAGTGATAAAAATCAGAAGCTTTCCCAGTGTAGCTGTGGGTGGTAATAATTCAGAGGCATGCCTGTTAGTTTCTGTCCACTCAGGTAGCCATTAAAAATTCTGTATTTAACGTTTTAGAACTGATCATTTGAAATGTGATAACTTTGGTCAAGTGTATCGAAAAAAGAGTGGTTAAATCAGCTTCAGATGATTTGATGTTGTTGTTGATGATGTAAGCTTTGTTGATGAATTAAAATATAAAGTGCAATGTTTACAATCTACAGGCTTCATATGGTTTGGTATTAAGGATTCCTGTTTAAATGTCTTTTAGTCAACATTCTTTAGGTTGCCACGCACTCTTGTACTTTCATATGCACTTTAAATCAGACATCTTTACAAATAATGCACAATAGTAATTTGATAAAAAAATCTTACTGTAATTGGTGCGAAAACCTTACATATAGAACCTTAGCACCTTTGGCCATTATTTGGGTAGTTTCTTTCCAATACCATAAGTGTTTAGTCTGTTAATTCAACACAAAGGTAACCTCAGTACTTTCGAAGAAAGTGCTGCTTTTTCCACAACATTGTTATGTGTTGGGTAGCAGTAGGTGACTTTATTAGCAGTGCTAAATAAGGGATGCTGACATAGGTGACCTGATCTATCTATCTGTCTGTCTGTTTGTCTGTCTGTCTGTACGTCCGCCTTTCTGTCTCTTGCCTTCAATTCTCCTAAGAATGTGGAGATAGTGTGCTTCTGTGTCTTCAGTAAACTTGGTCAGCTGAGGCAGTGGTGAACAAACAGTCATGATCGATTGTGTGTCACACATAAAGATTCAGTGTGCTGAAAATCACACACAGATACAAGCATACACAGTTCAGCAGCGTATGCTAATGAAGGAGCTCAGTGTTGATCAACATGTCAGTAGAACCTAATCATCTGGATTGATTGGTGCTGGTTACATAATAGTGCTTGTTTGCTTTCTGTGAGTGTCGACGGCACATTAACAGTGATGTGAGCCTGGGTTGTCAACTGGATAAGGGTATGGTGTAGCTGGCTGGCTAGCTAGCTGGCTACATACTGTATTTAGTTGCTTTATATGCAGCGTAGAGGAAACCTCAGTGGAGGAAATTGGAGGGATCTGGCCCTAAAAGCTTCCAGATGTCAGCTGTGAATATATTCAACCATCCGTCTTTCTCCAGCTACTTTCTCTTTTCCCTCCAAAGCCAGTTTATGTCCAACTGGCTTATTTTTGGTGTGAAAATACCAACTGAGAAACAGGCTCAATGCTAATGAACCCTTTTAAAGGCTGACATTTCTGAATCAGAACAGAAGTGTAACTGAATCTAAATTTATCCGTGAAGTAGTGTTTGTACAATGTCCTTGTTTTACTTCAGTTCTCGAAAATGTTGATGTCTTAGTGTGACAAATATATACAAACAAGTTTTTCTACACAAAATCTTAGATAATTTTTTGAGAGTCTGAGCTTTACGAGAATTTTAAGGAAATGTCCTAAAACTTGCAAAAGTATTCCCCACTTAGGTGTTTGTTGTGACGCCTGTGACCAAGAAATGTTTAACAGATGAAGTTTGCTCCCTTGCACCGACCTGTAGATGTTTAAATTTTATATCAAGCCTAATATTTTTAGGTCTTACTAGAAATGTTGAAATCATCAGCTGTCTGAGGAAATCAGTAATGCTTGTTAATGAGTGTTTTTATTGATTAATCTGACAAATCACTAAAAAAAAAGCCTGCTTAATCTGAAGTTGAGACATACAAAAAAATTGTTTTCTCTGTGCAGTAGTCCAAAACCCAAAGCTATTCAGTTTATTATTAAGAGAAAGAGGGTAGAAATGAAAAATAAAATGTAAATAATGACATTTTTGGGAGGCATTACTGCTTTAAAGATGACTTGCTGCTTATGCAATTATCCAAATTG
>JAPZDZ010000016.1:2606638-2631293 GCA_029783805.1 Acanthurus tennentii | reverse complement strand
TTTGTTGCATTTTTCGTTGAGCTGTTACTGTATAGGTTCATTTCAATGCAGGCTGGATTAAAGAGAACATTTTCAAATGTGCACTTTGGATGAACATTTGACTTCAAGTATAGCATCACAGCATCCAGCTTAAAACCACTGAAAAGTGAAAGAGATCTTATTAATCAGAGTTATATGAGAATCATATGAAACAGAGAGACTGAAAACACACTATGTACCCAATCACCACAGACCCTGGTCGTAAATAAGTGAAGAAATGCAAAATGATGCTTTGAAATCCAGAAGTGGATCAAATTTCAAGCTAACCATTATTAATGAAGTCTTTCCTTAACTTAATCCATAAATTCACTTTCTCTCTCTGTTTTATTTGGTTCTTTATAAGAGATAACAGTCCTGTCATCATTGGATGAAACAACTTAGTACACATGATTTGACTATTGCAACATGTAACAAAAAGAATTATTATGATCAGAGGAGTTGATCTACAGTTTGTTTTCATTATCTTTCTTAATGGCCTGAAGTCTGGTATGATCTACTGCTGCAAGTGCCACTGGAGGCATTGTGCAACTGTGAGCACAGGAAACAAAACATAACTCAAGCAGACAAGCCACTGTGTGTGTCTGTGTGAGTGCAAGTCCAATTCATGTATGTGCTCAGGCACTCACACGGTCCAGACAGAAAGCAGACAGTGGTAAACAACTTTGGAGACAAGAAAGAGGAACTACCGTCAGATGGTTTGCTCGGGGCGGGATTTGTTTCTTCCCTGATTGGTCTCTTGGATTCAAGCCTCAAGCTGTGATTGGTCTCCTCATAGGGAAGTATTTAAATTCTGTTAAAAGGATTAGTGTCATGAGAAGTGTGTCAACCTAACAGGGGGTGAGAATAGTTTGCTGTCTGCTGCACGTAATATCATCACTCCCACATATGATGAATCCTGGAATCCTGACATGTGACTGTCTGGATACTTGCAATGAAAACAAATAGCTTTCCTGAGTTAAGCCAAAAGATGTATGATGTTATACTTCACACTATAAAATGATAAATAAAAGGCAGTTCAAAATATGTAAAAAACACAACATACCTCAAATTCCAAATAATTTCTTCCATTGTAAACTGATTGAATAATAATACTCTGAACTCTGAAACACACTCTCTCTCTCCACATGTATAAATATGTATATGCTAAAAGCTACTGTTAATGGTGCATTTGGTTTTAATAACTGTCTGTCATTAGCTTAATTCTAGTAAGCTGTTTCTGAGAAAGCCTTTTAATACAGTCGTAATAGATTTACATATAACCGCTAAAACTTAATTCAGGAGCTTGGACTGATTCCAAAGAGGGATTGCAACCAGATTCTGTATAATCACGCATGAGTTTGTTTTTCTTGGTCTTATCTTAAATATAAATTCACGTGTGTCCCAGATAATCTAAATTGAATTAAATCCTGAATGCTTCTCTTTATTTGTGTTTTAATTTTAAAACTATTCAAATGTAAACACTTTGAAATTGTAAGAAAATTAACATGAAAAAAAAAATGTTAGCTGAAGTTAACTTAAGATTTATACAAGTTACTTTTGAATTATCTCATGCCTGTAGACTGACATCCATTGGTCCTTATGGACAAAATCAGAAAAATGGAAGAATATCAGCTTTGATTGACAATGCAAAAAAACACTTCTGAGGTTCTTTTAGGACACAGAGACAAACAGTAAACATGTCAGTCTGAATACCATGTGTAGCTTTCTGGCTGCTGAGTTGAGACTAATAAAAGCTTTACCTCAGTGACCCACCCTGGGGATGATAACCAGCTTCACCTCATACAGCACTGTGAACTCGCTGTTAAGGTGGAAAGAAATGCTAAAGCTTTTGTGGAAAACATATTGCTTTCACAACCTTAGAGTGAAATCACCCAGAGGCCTCTTACCCCACCCCTTCCCCCATCTCCCTAACCCCCTTGCCGGGAGAGGATTATGGGGCATCTTTTAACTGTGCCATCTGCTCCAAATTGACTCTCAATTAACACTGGCAAATGAGAAAGCTGTCACAGCAAAGATCAGATTGAGATGTTGCTCTGTGAATGTTAAGTCGTTTCATGTTAGAGTAGTTGGGGCTGAGGTTTCAAGAAGATTTTATCAGTGACAGGAAAGACAGAAACAGTTGGTAAACGAGAACTTAGTAAACAAAGAAGAAAATAACTTATCTTAACAACATCAGTATTGAGTTTCTGAACTTGTCATTTCAAAGCTCTGTGTCTCATGGCTTAAAGAGAAGGATGTTCTGCTGTATGTGCACAGTATATTGATGATGAAAACCAACACAACTTCCTCATTGATCAGGCCTCTGTGTTGCATTGGGGTTAATTTGTATTTGGCCTTTGGCTGCAGAGCTTTGGCTTTAGATGAAGATCAAAAGTTCAATTTTAGCCTGACAACTGGACCTCAGAGACCCTGGGAAATGTGGAAAACTACAAATGTTGCCTTCAACATATTGTCTGTTGATACACACACACACACTTCTACACTCTGTAGTTTTTGATCTCATACGCACATGTGCAGACTCCACATGTTCCTGTCTAGACCTCACTTGTTCTTTCTATGCACAACCTGCATACTCTTGAAGATGATAACATCTGGTAGATGGAAAGGAGGCAACAAAGTGCAACAGTGTCTGTTTCTATTCTTCTCTGTTCTGTATATTGGTGTGTGTGTGTTGGCAGGAGTGCAAACAGCTTGTCAATAGGCCTTGATTCATCTCCTCTCAGAGGTCATAACCCCTGGGGTCAGAGGGCAGATGAAGTGTGCCACACTATGGACTCTTGGTTGGGGCAGATGGTCAGTCTAAATAATAAGCACCACCCCCGACAAACACATAAACACTCCTGGTGGTCAGTGGTAGCCTTGTGGCTTTGAGAGACAGGAAAATAACACAAAATGTTGCTGGGTTAAGTTACAAGATCTCACAATACCAGTTTTACTCTTTTACGAGTAGTAAGACCATACATACTTATATACCAATAGTATTGGTAACATCACAGTTGTAGTCATAGAAGCATTTAACAGAGTTACAGTAACGGGAGTAGTACTTATAGTATTGATAATATTATGACCAGATAAAAGGACAATGGGGAAAAAAACCCTGGAGGGAATACTAGGCTTTGACCCAAAAGTAGTTTGTGCAAAAAAAAAGAAAGTAAAAGAAACAGAAGAGATAATAATAAAAAATGAACATACATGGCACGAGTGATACAATTAAATAAAATATAATGAATATTTTGGAATGGCCATTTTCTGACTGAAGGCAGGTGCTTCTATTCATGCATCTGCCCATAAAGATGAATTTTCCTTATCACATGGTTACATCACACCGTTTCAATAAGTGTGCATGGCTAAGCTAGGCTATGTATGTGAAACTTTTTTAACCAGTAATCAAACATTTTTGTCAAACCATTAAAAGTGCAGTGAACAATATTTCCATGGTAAATATCAACCAGAATATTAACTCCACTAAAATGAAATCAATTGAAAATAAAATCAACTTTGTCATTTAGTAAAATAACAATTTGATGTAGAATAATTACTGGTTCTCTTTGTAGAAAGGATCTAAATTTGATGTTACTGTCATTAAATGAGACAATTGTGCATCAATGTTATTCTTGGTGTGGTTTGATTTATAATTTGTGGATGATGTTGATTAGATGTGTCAGCTTATTTTTGTAATAAAGCACAGTGAACATGAAAATACTACTATGAACTAACTGAATAAAAATAATGCAACTGTAATTTTTTTTTTGAAAAACTATAAAACCATGCTGTATCATTACTATTGAGTAGTTATAGATGAAGACTGGTGATAGTGTTATATAAGAAAAGAATTTCATGTATTTTGGTCTTGTTTTTAAAAAATTCATCGAAGCCATTGAAAGATGATTTAATCGTATCATTGATTTTAAGTTCTGAATTTAATCTACTTAATATCATTCGCCATTTTACTTTGGCTTTAACGCAAATTATAAGAGTACTAGTTGGGCTTCTGATGCAATACCTTAGCGGAGGAATCAAGCCCATACGAATAGGACGGCAGAGGTTTGCCTTGTTGCCTAGATACGAACGCGGAGGGTGGCGCATTCAGGAGTCCTTCACTGAATGAAACTGGGTTTTCGGTAGCGGACATTGTGGCTCTAGGTATTAAGTGTCATTCATGAGTGACCTTCCTCCTGCTTGAGCCGGAATGTCGCCGGTTTCCTTGACGCTGGTGAAGAAGCACTGGATGTGAAAACAGCGCCATTTGTGTCGGCGTCCATGATACGCGATGCTACGGCAGCGGATTCCAGAGCTCGAGCTCGGAACGGCAGCGGGAGAGAAATAGCCGCTCCCCTTTTGCTGCTCCTCTCTACTTCAGCCCACGGCAGGTAGGTAAACCAGCGAACCGGCTCGAAGTTCTTTCTTCGTCCTGATGAGTTTTTGTCTCCGTTTAGTGTTAAATGTTAAGTAAGCTTAGTCTGTCGCTGCATGACGATATGGCGTACATTTTTGAATGGAAAACGTCTGACAGCCTACTGGCAGCCAAACATTACCGGGGCAGCTGCTCCTCCTCCCCCTTGGTCACAACAACAATTGTACGTGAAAGCTAACGTTAGTTAACGTATATTTCAATTTAAAGCAGAGGTCTCCGTTAAATTGTAATGACTTTTGGCTAATTAAAGTGCTTCAATTCCAACTGAAAGTTTGGACTTGGCCTAACTTTAGCGTATTGGTGTTTGCTAGCTAACATTTAATGGAGAACGTTCAAGGCTCTAACGTTAATGTCATTAAGCAGCCCCCGTTCACCTGGCCGATATAACGTTACCAAACTATCATTAGTATTTCAGTTAGTCGGGAAGACATCATGATTTAAATAACCGAACTGAAACCAACCATGTTCCACCTACATGAAACATGATAGGTTAACCAAGTCTGAAGTTCAACGCAACTGTCTACATACAGAAGAACAGCTCTCGTTAGCTATCTAGGCTAACTTAGCTTATTAGCTAAAGGTCGGTGGTCCAGCTAACCTTGCCGTTTGACTGCACAGTGACGCGAGTTATCCGCCTTTAATACCAGAAGTCAGTGTAACGTTAGCTGACATTTCAGCTGTTACCAAGTCAATAATTGTTTTATGTATGAATATGACAGTGACATTAATATTAAAGGTAAATTTAAAATCGTTCCTGGCTCTTCTCTAGTTACCTTGCCGCACTCGATAGTCCAGCAATGTAATGATAGTGTCAGAAATCCCGTACGTAGTTTCGTAATGGCAGGATAAACCCAAAATGAAGTAGGGTACTCGCTATTTAATACTACGAAAAGTATTTTTTTCCTTGCATTGTCAGAATGATTGCATTAAGAAACTGATTGTTGTACAAAGTTGGTCTGAGAATACTGCAACCAGGAGCTAGCTGCCGTGGCTAGTGAGCATACAAGGAACAGCTGGGATGTGTACACTGGTCAGCCATATTTAGCAATTTTCGATGAAGCTAGCTAACCTTTCAGTAGTTGTCAGTCAGTATTTTTGTAAATGGCACCTTGTTATTCTAAATGGGCGCTATAACTGCTGAAATGTAATGGCCGCAAGCTGCAAAGCCTCTTATCTTGCCCTTTTGACGTCTCTAACGGGTAACCTATAATACACCACTGTTGAGTGACGACCGGGCCAGCCAATCAAATCAGCGCAGCCTCCATTTGCTCTTCACGTCGGTTCTCTAATCCACTGAAACCATATGAAACCCATGCACTTGTTAGCGACCGTGTCGTTGTCAGTTGCTCACACTGTTAGGTTCACTACCGAAGTTTTCTTGCAGTTGCCTTGTCATAAGCACAAATATAGGACATATTGGGTTACACTACTAGCACTTTGAACAATTTAATTAATGTTTATTAGGGGTGTTACAAGGCCTTGCATCAGTCAGGTGTTTCAGAATTAGATGGTCATGCCTTCTTCTCTTGTCACTAACCTTTTGTGTTAGATAGCATTTAGTGAGCGAGAAGGTCGTTGTATAAATAAACTAATTTACTTGGACGTTTGACATACCATCACATTAATGTTAGAAAGCGTTTTAAGTGAAATGTTTATCACCATAGTTTCAACCCAATCATCTGGTAAAATGTCTTCAGCAGTTCTTGTCAACTTGTAAAGTGGGCTTACCACCACAATATGTGGTGAATGTAGCTATCGACTGCATTATTTAAAGAACTCATACATTTTAAGGAGCATATTAGCTCACTCGTAAGCAAGACTATGAACAGTTATCAAAACATCCTCTGGGATAAGGAACATGTCAGAATATGACCCGTCATAGATATGTCCTCCTGTTTCTTTCCCTTTTAAATTAAATTATAATAAAAAAATCAATTTCCCGAAGCAGTGACCTGATATGGATTTATTTTTGAAATATATAGAGGCCGTTTTTTCCTGCTGTTTAGGTGCATAGGGGGTTTATGAATAAGGTCTTTGACTATATCTTTGTTTATTCAAATGCTTGGAATCAACATTGGAAATGCTTAAGAGAAACTGATGCATTCCTGCTCTGTTTCAGGTTGTGCCGGTGAAGTAAGACGTAGCCCCAAAATGGACCTCTCTGACTGAGACGCAAACACACCCTGTGTTTTGCCCAGCAGCTGAGATCTATCAGCAGCATAAGCCATGCCTGACGAGTAAAATCCCTTCTTTTTGCTCATAGCAATAAAAAAAGAAAAAAAACATCCTACATGCCTCCCCATGTAGAGCCCCTTCAGTGTGTCCTGCTGGAGTGACCGCCTCCTTCTCCCAAGATTCTGCCTCTTCCTCTTTGTACCCTTTTCCACCAACCACCCTACAGTAACTACCTGTCGCAATGCTGCTCCACCTGAGAATGGCCAACACCTGAGGTCCCATGCGTCCAGTGAGCACCGATTCAGACGGTCCTGCTCCTCCTGAAAATCTCTCTTGCCCCTACCCCCTTGTGGGCCCCTTGCCTGCCTCAGAGATGTCCTTACTCCAGTCGCTGGGTCCAGTGCAAAGCTGGCTTGGCCAAGAGCTTGAGAAGTGCGGGATTGATGCCATGATTTACACCCGCTACGTTCTCAGCCTTCTCCTGCATGACAGTTATGACTATGACCTGCAGGACCAGGTGGGCTCCCACAAGTTTCACGGAATTTTCAAATCAAGTCAAAAAAATTAAAATAACATCATTGTTTGTGTAGTACTTTGTCAAATCAATGGGCAGTAGGCTTCATTGAGGAAGAGAAGTTGGTGTGGAAATACTGGCCTTGTTAGAGGAAGACATCAGTTTGCCAGAAGAGATTAACACTGGTGCTTCTCTTTCAAATCATGGCACTGTATCCCCCACAGGATATTTTCTCCTTTGATTTCTGATGTTTGTCACTAGATTTATTAATAATTTGTTTGACATGTTTGCATACACATCGCTATTGATTAAAAACTTGTTGAGAAATTTTTACTTGCATTTAATGTGTAATTTGTGTAATCTTTATAGTGTTTTAAAAGTTTTTGTCTTTTTTAGTTTTTGTCTAATTGTTTAAAGGTACTTTTTCCATTGAGACTGACTTTTTGTGATCTGTGTTTGAAAGGAAAATGACATCTTCTTGGGCTGGGAGAAGGGAACTGGGAAGAAATGGGGCAAGAGTAAGAAGAAAGGTGGGACAGACCTGAGTCTTGAGGAAATGAAGAAACAAGCCGCTGTGCAATGCCTCCGCTCTGCATCTGATGAAGTAAGAATTATTATTATTAAGCCTCATTGACATAATTCTATGATTTAGTTATATAGTTTGAATGTTTTTGAGGAGTATTGTTAATCAAATTATGTGGTTCAGAATTAATAAAGCACAATTTGTCTGTAGTGTAAAATAATCAATGTCTAAATTACTTTTAGTTTGAATGAATACAAAACACATTACATAGGTATTTAAGCAGGAACTGTTTACCTCACTTATTTTTATGACACTTTCAAATAAAAAACATCCTCAGTACAGAAGGCATGAAGATGTAATTGGTATAATTATACCGGGAATTTGTAACTGAAGTATTCTTTGTTGCTTGGTAAAATGCAGTCATGCTGACATTAATTGCATATATCATGGTGAAAAGACAATAAAAAAGCTATGTCGATGTGGGAAGCTAGCATTGAACAAGAGAAGATCGTCATTGTACATGCATCGTCACCTCTCATCTAACTGGGTGGCCACACCTTTAATGAGTTCTGATTTAAAAGGTTATACTAAGGTTGTTGTTTAAAGTTGTTTCTTGACAAAAAATGTTATTCTCACTTATAATGTATGACCTTCAAAGAGTGTAATTTGCTTGAAGTGCAGAAGTCATAAGTGTATTTATTCTGTGATTTTGTGTAACTGAAAAAGCTACAGAAAGATTTGCTGACATTTTCATCAGTAGCCAGCAGTAGTAAGGGAGGTGTGAGTTGAGAATGACACAACATAAAGCTTGAGGGAGGGTAGGGGGAAGGGTCTGCAAGGCAGGAGGAGGAGTGTTGAGCTTTTCTCAGGGGACTGGACTCTGCGGTCTATTTTTTAACCAGCACACGCTGCACAGGATTGCAGCAGTGAGCAGCAGAGGCGGTTGGCTGTCAGCTGATCAGCATTAGCACAATGATGCAAGAGGAAACACAGGGCAGAGGAAACACAGGGCAGAGGAAAACTTTACTTTGCTTTTCATGAGGTGGCATGGTAAGCAGCATTATTTTCTGGAAGAGTGAACAGGAAGTTAGTATGTTAAAGAGTTTGGCAGGACTGGTGCTTGGAGGAAACAATTTAAGATTTGGTTGAGGCTGTTTGCATTGACATTGCCTATGTGTTCTAAACTAGTGTTTGAATAAAAATGTCATTTTTACTTCAAACCCTTGTTGGCTATGTATTTTTCACGTCATTGCTGAATATGAAAAAGCAGTAAGATAATCAGGGTATGCAGTAAATGTTCAGTGGCTCTGAACCTCGTAAGGCAGTGACTTGTATTGCTGCTTAGTCCTTTTTTTCTTTTTTTTCTTTTTTTTTAACATTTCTGCACCATAGCTAAAGATAGTACAGTCATGGCCGAGCATGCTGAAGCTCTCTGAAATAAGTTGGCTTGACTTATGTTGACCCCATGCCTATCATTCTTTCGTATGGGCCACAATATGGGTAAAAAGTGGCCTTCAGGAACCTTGTGTTCTTACCTAAGGCTGTTGGATCTCATTATCTTGTTAGTACAAGAAATTATTTTTGTGTTAAAGGCACTTGTTTTTGTTGTTATTTTCTTTTTGACTGACACACAACCGTTGATGTTTGTGCCCTGAATTTCTCAAACCAATTTTAACAAATTTTCTGCCTTAAGGTTTTCATCACATTTACAAGTATGTTTGTGCATTTATACTTAAATTTGTATTTGATTGCTCATAAATCTGTTTCATGTGCTTCTCATTTATGCAGAACTCTGGCATTGAGAGCCTGGTTGAAGAGCTTTGCTCTAAACTAAAGGACATTCAAAACAAACAGAAAGGTCTGGTTGATAACCTTTGATTCTCATGTTAATAACAACTTGATAGAACAAATAGAGAAAGGTGAGAAATATTTGCTCTTGTAAGGTCTTAATTTTCAATGTCTTTTTACAGAGGAAAAACAGATTCAAAAGAAATCTGATGGCTCTCAGTCTCCAGAACGAGCTGAGTCCCCCTCTCCAAAGGATCAGGTGGAAATGTAAGACATAATGTATACTGCACTTCTATGAATTTGTTTATAAAAGGAGACTGCAGAATGCACTCATATTAACTTTTCTCAGTTGAACTTAGCTGACATTAATGTATTTACATTTTTGTCTGTTGTGATGGCAGGTATTATGAAGCCTTTCCTCCTTTGTCAGAGAAACCTGTTTGTCTACAAGAGATCATGACGGTGTGGAACAAGGCCAAGGCCTGCGCTTACTCAAGTTCATCATCCTCTGCAGCCCCACAGACCAGCACAGACACCTCTTCCCCAAAAGATTGCAACAGTGAAGGTGAGGCTGCAAAGGACAGAAACCTCGAGGCATGTGGTACCATCGCTACTGTCACCAACGAGAGAGGCCAGCAACGACGAAGCAAGAAGGAAAAAGAAAACAGATACCATGGTGGTGCAGCAGCAGAGGAGAAACCCACTGTCCACTCTAAGAGACAGACCAGACACAGATCTGAGGGAAAATACAGACCCAGATCCTGGTCCTCTGGCTCTAGTGAAGCAGGCTCTAGTTCAAGTGGGAACCAGGGTGAATCTAAATCATCCAGAAGCAAGGCAGTTAGAATAAGGCACAAATCAAGGGAGACAACGAAGAATAAGAGAACACGCAACAGTGGGCAGATGAAGCTGCAAGTGAAGGTAATCGACAAAGAGGAGCGAAGAAATGCAGGAGGGAGCAGCAGCAGCGCCACAGGAGGTGCCTCCAAGCAACCACAGCTTTACAAAAAGGTTAAGAGACCGCTGAAGGAGATTCGAAAAGATCCAGGCTGGAAGGAAGCAAAAGAGTCCGGAGTTGAGGCCAGAAACAAAAAGGAATATATGGAAGAGCCACTTTGGTACACTGAGCCCATCACAGAGTATTTTGTACCTTTCAGCAGCAGACAAAGCAAGCTGGAAACAAAATATCGAAGCAAGGTAGACTCTCCTGATGGCTTTGCATTGTCAACCGACATGGAGAGGCTGCCAGAAAGAATCCAGGGAATCTGCATTGCCAATGAGAGCTACCAGAGAGCATACCTCGCAGCAGGCTCCTTTGTGGATGGGCACTTTGTAGAAGGGCCTGGCGAAGCAGAAGATGAAACTGCTGAACTCACTGGGACCTCAAGCTGCCATCAGCCAGAGGATGGTAGAGATTTAGATGACAAGCATCTGTCTGAATTCACTCACTTCTATGAAGTTGATATTTATCAATCCATATTGGATACTAGTGCCTCAGACTCTATACAAGAGAGTCGGATCTTAAGTATGATCCGACAAAAAAGCAAAGAGCAAAGAGACCCTGGGGCAGAATGTTGTTTAGTGTTAGATGGCCTTGAGCAGCAAGGGAAAAGTGCAATACGGGCAGACTCACAGGAAGCTTTGGGATCTGTTGGATTCTTAATGGAGGATCTTGACAATATGGCTCAAGTGTGGGGGTGTTATTCACCATCTACTTCAGAAGATATAGATGGTGAAAGCTTCGTAGGAGACTCCCCCATTCGACTCTCCCCCCTTCTTGATAGTGTTTCATTCACCCTGAGCAAACTATCTGGAAATCTGGAAGAGCCACCTGTTCCTGAAGCCACCAGTGAACCATCTGGTTTGAACTCATCCTGCTTCTCTCTATTTGAGCTGCAGTATGATAGCCCCACTTTTCCTTTTCCCCGCGACTCACTCACCGTTGGTCACGAAAACAACACAGATTCTAGTAGCTGTCTCGACCCACATTCGAATAAACAGTCTCGTTTGTTAATATGGACCAAAAATAGTGCCTTTGAGGAAACGGAACACTGTTCTAACCTTTCAACACGAACTTGCAGTCCGTGGTCACATTCAGAGGAGACTCGCTCAGACAACGAGCAAGGCAATGTACCAACAGAGGATGCTGCTCAAATTGGCAACGAAGAGATTGATTGTATGATCCCTCCGCTCTCTGGTACATATTTGGAGGACGAAATCTTGGAGTTTTTGCAAGAAAGCTCTGGCCGTAATTGTGAGGAGGTCAGTGCAAGTAATGCCTCTAATCAGACCTTCAGCAAAAAATCTAAATTGGAGTCCATTTGTGGTATAGCATTAGAAGAGGATGAAAGTAAACAGTACAGCACTGGCATTTTTTCGGATAACACAAACCAACACCGTGATGACTACAGCTCAGGGATAATAAAGGACATTTGGACTGCAATAGGAGATGACAAATCTGTAATGTCAAGGCAAGGAGCAGAAAAACCAAGCGAGGGGCTATACTCAGATGAGGCAAATGCTTACTGCTGCAGTTGTTTGGAGGTGCAGGCAAAAGGAGTTCCAATTCAGGGACCTCAGAAAAAAGCAGTGCAGCGGTCAGAGTATCATCTTTGGGAAGGCAAGAAAGAAGAACAGGATTTAGCCAAAAACAAACTCTCCAAGGTAGATGGTGCTGGGGATTACATGACTCCGTCCAAGCCCTGGGACTTGAGCTCTGACAAGGAGAACACATCGTTCATCCTAGGAGGGGTGTATGGAGAGCTGAAGACACTAAGTGGTGATAAGAATTGGGCTGTTGTGCCACCTGGTGACACCCAAGAAAGCCTGCTTCAGTGTGCCGCTGCAGCTGCATCTGCATCTGCATCTGCTTCTGCTTCTGCTTCTAGCTCAGACATGCTTACCATCACAGGTACAGATGTGTTCATGAACACTGGCAGCTGCTTTGCCCCGGGGCACAGGCCCCTATGGAGGCCTCTTGTGTCCTTTGGGCAGAGTGACCAGGCCATTAGAGGAGGCGGAGAAGGATTGAATAAGGGATTTTCTTTCATCTTCCATGAAGATTTGCTTGGATCTTACAGTGGTTTGCATGGTGAGGAGCAAGGTTTAGAATACCCTTTTGCATCCTTCAACCTGAACAATCCCTTCTCTCAAGTCCTCCATGTTGAGTGTTCTTTTGAGCCTGAGGACATGGCTTCATTTAGTCCAGGTTTCAAGCCCAAATCTATACTTTGCTCAGACTCTGAGAATGAAGCCTTCCACCCACGAATATATGGCATCAACCGGACGCAATACAGGGCCATTCGCATTTCCCCAAGAACTCATTTCCGACCAATATCAGCCTCAGAATTGTCTCCTGGTGGAGTAAGTGATTCAGAGGCTGAAACTGATAAGGAGGAGATGAGTTTTCCCGTCCTGGCGCCGGTGGACGTTTTTGATGATCCTCAGGCAGACCTTAAACCTCTGGAGGAGGATGCAGAATGTGAGGGCCCTTATTATGGGAAGTCAGAACTGGAATCTGGTAAATTCTTACCCAGATTAAAGAAGTCTGGCATGGAGAAGAGTGCCCAGACCTCTCTGGATTCACAAGAGGGCTCCAATACCCTCCTGCCAATCGCTGAGCAAGATATTTGCTTAGACTGCAAAACGGCAGCAGCTGCATTAACTGCAGGTGGAGAGACAGATGTCTCAGTTTGCAAGATTCAAAAAGAGGAATCTTCAGGAGAAAAACAGTCCTGCTTATGTGCACCAGCAGGTCAGATCCCTAAGTATGGGATTGCTTATGACTTTGTTGGAGATGTGGCCGAGGTGAGGATCTCTTAAAATTATCCCCTTACATAATGACTTTGTTGTGTGCTCGAGATTTTAATAGAAATAATGGCCTAAACACATAAGTAATTCATAATCCACCATCACCTATAGAATGGGTTCCACCTGTGATGTCAAAGCCAGTTAACTGAAACACACTAACCACTTCTCATTTGTCTTGTTTAGTTCCCTCTGTTAAATGTAAGGGGACAGGGAGGAACTGGCAACCAGCAAGATGAGTGCTGGTGGCAGAACACACTCTGTTCCCCCCTTTTCCCTGGATCTCAGTGTACAGGTAAACCTGTTTTCAGAAAAATTATTATTATTTTTTTTACCTGTTATTTAGTACACTTCCTTGCGACACATCAATCTGGTGACACAGTTGATGCATTTGTCATCAGTATCAACACATATTTTCAAGGGCTTGGAATTATTAGAAATAACTTAGTAAACTTTATCTACTGGTACTGAGCTACAAATAAATTTGCTGTGTTTGTTTCAATGCAGAGAAGTGCTAAAAACTAGTTATGTTGGGAAATCGTGGTACAGACCCTGCATTAATTAACTTGCTAGCTCATGGTTGTTACTTTAATAATCTACCACATGGATGTTTGCAGCTGATGTACAGTAGTGGTAGCAGGCTGATCAAGACAACATTCAAACTTAATTCACCAGCAGATAGAGGGTAACCACTGTCACCATGTCTGTTTGTTAATAGGTGAAACTCATATCTTAACTGCTGGTTTTTGATTGAAAAATGCAATGGAAAGAATAATGAAGAATCATGATAGTGGTGAGATAACCAGAGGCTCTCCATTTTGTTCCCAAATCGTTGTACCACAACAGATTGACAGACACTTACATCAACTAAAAAAATAGAAATTTGTATTAAAAAATGGAATATTTTTACATCAGCTACAAAACAATAATGTAAATTAAACTCATTACTGGTCAAAGTTACTGTCACGTAACAGTGATTACAGCAGTGACCCAAATGTAAAGGCAATAAACTCAAAGGGTGTTATAAAGTAAAGCTAGTTTAAGTCACATAAGCAAAGGTATCCTGTTGGACCCAGAACATGGCCCTCCCTGTCACATTTATAATGTGCTTTCTTAACTGGTGTCATTTGATGTGCTGGTCTTTCTTGGTCACTGGGCAACTCCAAAGTCTCAATGCAGCCACCCCAGTAGTTTAACAAGTCAGTTAATTGGAAAACATATAGCCCTCGCATTATCTTCAATAGAGTTAGATGAGGTACAATACAGTATGAGGATGTCACACTGACCTTTCCAGCACTAGTGCCACCAGTGCTTGAAATTTAGGATTAACACTTGAGTATATATTCAATAAATAGTGGAGTTCAACAACTAAGGGTTTTTTTCTCTGTCATGTCAAAAATATCCCGCTCCTTTGTCCTTAAAATGATCTGCTGTAAATTTAAATTGTTAAGTGAATGTGATAAGTTGCTTGCATTTACACCGAATATGTAAACTATTAATTGTCATGTCCCAAAAGGAGTTGCTTGTGGAAAAAGACTGATAGATTGGCTAAACATAGACAAGGTGTTAAGATTTTGCAGACAGACCTGTACGCTGCCAGCCCTGAGCTTCTGCTATTTTACTGATTAAAATAGAATTTTGCCAGTTTTGGGAACAGTTATTAAAATCAATTAAGTGATTTTTATAAAAGTAACTGTAGTTGCAAACAAACTTAAATTCTTAAGGTCACACAGTCTGAAAGGTCACAAAGGACAGCTTACACCTACTACAAGATGATAAAAAGATAGAAGATAAAAAAGTAGCAAAGTCACTTAATAGTTACAGTCTGCATCCTGAAGGATGTATGAGAATATACAACAAATTCAAATGGTCAAAGAAGCCACAATACAGTATATGTTCTGATGCAGGATGAATATTTAGATGTGCAACAATCTAATCATTTTTTCTTGATTTCTTACTCCAGGGAGCAGCAACATTTGATTACAAGTTTTGCAGAGGACACCTGTTGTAGAGAGGAAACCTTCCTCTCCTTTTGTGACTGGACATCTACCAGCAAAAATTCAGGGTCATCTCAGAGCTGGAAAACCTGATGTAGGCTAATTTTCTGAGACACCCCTCCAAAACCCAAACACTTAACCCTGCTGGTTTTCATTTACTAACTTAAAACCTTGTGTAATCAATCAGATCTACAAAAAGTGAGTGAAAAAAGGAAAACTCAAAAAATATGTTCTGTCTTTGAGTGATGCCATGTGCGGATATGCATTTAAGGCATTTTAGAATTTGTTTCATTTGATTCTTCTGTACACTGGTCCTCATTCAAGTCACAGTTAGGCAGTAGGGACAGTTTTTGTTCTATCCTTGTAAGTTTTGTTCTCACCATTTTGCTTTGAACTAGGATACTGGTAGTTGGTGGTGTCTGAATGGTTGTGCATGTGTGTTCGTCCAGCCAGTCTCACTCCTCTTTTTCTAGTTAAACCTAATGTTGTGTAAAACAAATGCGATCGCATCCTCTACTTTCCATCTTGTGTTCAGAAAGGTGATACAAGGATGTTGAGATTTTTGAGTTGTGTAAGAATTTGAGAGTTTAATTTAAATAGTTTGTTTGGATGGCTTTCTGAATGTGAAGTAGAGAATGTGTTCAGCCTCTTCTAAATATCCCTGATTCCCCATGTGTGAAAAGTTATTATAAATGAGTCTGATTTTTTTTTTTTTGAATGGTGATAGTCTTACAAAAGCTAGTAGTAGACATAGTATGGTTTGTGAGGCTAAAACAGAAAATCCTTAAAAATTTTAAAAAAAAAAACAAAACAGGAAATCAAAAGGAGTTTTGTTGAAAAAAGAAGACTAATAATCTACTTGAAATGCAATGCTGTAAAAGAATTGGGGGTGGGGGGGGTTGTGTTTTGAGGTAAAGACCCATCATGAAAAGACATAACTACAGCCATTTCAGCAGACACCTTTGTTGCAACTGAATGAAACTTTGTTTTATTTTTTTGTAATTTCTATGGTACACACTATTGGTGCTATGAATATGTTCAAAACCTTGAATTTGCAGTTCCATAATATGGCTGTGGTAAGTAGATGGCATAGCCTAGTTTTGTTTGTAGTCCAGACAGTCAGACTCCATTAATATCTTTTTGCAAAAAGTTGTGAAAAGAAGAAAAAAGTTTTTGCCTGATCGCGGTTCTTGCTAAATGTGGCTTGGTTTTTATTTTATGGTAACCTCTTAGTTGTAGGGACTGTAACAGCTGAAGCAGAAGTACTTGCAGGTTTTAAAATCTCATATTTCTACTCATCTTCTCCGCTCACTGTCTGCAAACAGATATTTCAAAATCAGCATAGACTGATGGTTAATTTTCCATGCTGCAAGTAAACAAATATAATAAAATGAGAGGTGGGGCGATGGTCAAACCAAAAACATGATATAATTACACTAAGGTACAAATGCTTTTTTTTTCCATATGAGGTGTGTTTTTATTTTTTGGCTTACAATATATCTTGTTAAAATATTGAGTAATGTCTCACTATGTGTGTGTGTGTGTGTGTGTGTGTGTGTGTGTGCTGGCAACAGAACTTGTGAAGGGACTGGTTCAGAATGAGTGCACTAGAACTTTATATAAGAGAAATGTGAATGTACACGGAGATACACATTCACATTTACAAAAATGCAAATCCATTTAGCGCCCCGCAAATCTAAAACACGCCTGAACAAATTATTCATAAAACTTTTCAGTAGGGGTTTGACAGGTCCTTCTCGTGACCTGTGCTTTGAAAATTACATTGAGTTAGAGTATCTGCAGGTTGATGCATTGTGCATTTTTAATGCCTGCCCTTTTTTTTATTTACATTTTTTTTTAAGAGTTTATGAGGACAGTAACGGGATGACCTGTTTGTCATGACGCTATGAAACCGAAGCACAGATAATGAAGTTCATCCCTCCATTAATAGGTTATAAAAGTATGTCAACAGTGTGAGCAGACTCGCTGTTGTGCACTGTCGCAGGTTGAGGTTCTTCTATTGCAGGCATGGCTTGTGAAATGGCTTCCTCATTTAAAGTTGCAAAGATTGTTTTCAAAGGCCCAGGGCTTGTTCAATGCAATGCCATATCAATTGAAAAAAAAAATACCCCCCCCCAATAGCCGAATGAAAGGTTCTCCAACTTCAGGGTCTTGTCACCTTTCTTTGACAGTCATCAGACACTCAGGAATTTTTTAATATGAGCATACTGCATAATCTACACATACACCTGTGACAGTGCATTAATGCATAAATGTTAAAACTTTATTTGATTGTAGAGCAGAAATTACTGACAGGAATTCTTTCAAAGCAAACCACAGAGGTGACTGTCATTAATTTAGAGCTATAGTTATAGGGGAAAAAAAGCAAGCCATTGTAGATTGCATAAGCAATGTGGAAGGGAAATCAAGAGCCCTGAGTCCTATGCAATACCATGGCGCATGTGAACATTCAAGAATATATGGAGAAAAGTCATTCAGTTTATTTTGCATGTTGATTAACTTTGAGTGAGGGACACATGATAAAAAATAAACCATAGAATGTCTCTAAAAATGCAGCATGCAAACATCACACTCCATCTTTTTATGTTGGACTAAATGAGTATTTTGGTTTTAAAAAAAAACAAACAAAAGTGAGGTTAAATTAGTGATTGACAGAGTGTTATGACTGTGTGCATGTGTGAAACTGAGTGAATGTGTGCAAGAGGCTAAGTCACAAAGAGCACTTACATGAGAGTTGAAAGGAACGCATCATAACCTTACTCCATTTAATTCTTCCATTTTGATAGGCCAGGTTTTTTTAAAAAAAAGTTTGACGAGAAAATGCATTCAGTGGAGGTATATGCATTTGGAACGACATTGAGAGGGTTGCTTAGTTTTGATTGCACTGTGGTCTGAAGAACATATCCAGCACTGAAAACCTGAGTTTTCCTCGTCTTTTCATTCCCACCTAGATGCTCCTTCACCCTCCCTGATCCTCTGTGTCCCTAAATCCCATCTGTCCCAAGTAGCTCTGTTGTTCTAATTTCATGTACATCCCGAATAAATTATTTTCTTTCATTGTGGATTTCCTTAACATCTAATAAAGGAATAAACCAAACCTCAGCCTGTGAATTTCTCTGTCTTTTTTGCCTCTTGTCCTCTATTAAGGATGACTGTTGAGAGAGGAGGAAGTGAGAGAAGCTTTGTATTTGATATCGACACCTTCATGCTGACACTAGAGGGCAGGGTGAGGACTCTGATGGAAAACAAAACCAGCCTGTGACTTCAAACTCAACGCTGATCAGGGTTTAGTTACTGTTTCCCATTGATGCTTGACATTCCAAGTGAAAGCTTTCAACATTTTAAGTGATATTCATTGAAAATATGCTGCCCTTTGCTTCTGGTTTTCATTTAAAAAGACAGGGCTATATAAGCCTACTGTAAAATTGCACACTGTATCATCACTTCAAAAGGAAAAGAAATATAACTTAATTTTGCACTTACCAGGCTGTGTATACTGGTAGCTAGTTTTGTAGTAATCAAAATATGATTTGTATCGAACAGGTCTTGATTTATTGTCCTTTCTTGATATTAAAAAGGTAAAGGTGTCCAGCGACCAGAGCACATTGAATTTATAGAAGCTGGAATTAAATTTCCTTTCCATTTTTCATATCTTATCGAAGCCCGATGAACCTGGCAGGTGATTGTTATTTTTACTTTGCAAAAAAAAAAAAAAAAAAAAAATCTGATTTACATGGCCAAGCCGACTTCAGCGTAACTGCTTTGCTATTTATTTATTTATTTTCAGTTAGCCATCATAAATCACATTTGACTGCACGTACGGCGCCGAATAAACAAAGTTTATAAAATATTATTGAACGTTCGTGTCAGAGTCTAGATTATATGTTTCAGTCAACATGACATGTAAACTACTCAATGAAATATATTTTAGAGCTACTTTAGTATTCCTAATATAGCCTACTTGCAGAAAATACTGTTTGGGAGCTTAAAAATCGAAATACTACAGTACACAAATACAAGTATAACATGTTTTTTTTCTTTCTTTCTTTTCTGCTCTCATCACACATGTATGAATGGGCCTCAGCAGACAGTGAACACATCCACACCACAAGTTTCCTTTTCCTTCTAAGTGAATACTTGTGGTTGTTGTGGTTGTTCTATAAAACTGTTACAAAAACATTTTTCAACCCCTGTTCAATTTTTTTCAACATCACAGTAAATTTACAGGTACAGTATGATGGTAAGAATATAGGATGAAACATCTTCACACTGATGCCATAAACAGTCCCTTTCACAGGATAGATTCACTCATTGACTCAAAGCATCACTACACTCGTTTACAGGTGAAGTAAGTATTTACAACATTTATACACAGTTTGAAACAATTACTTACAGCTATTCATTTCACTGAGGGTGTGAAAGTATGCAGAGATGAATACATCATGTCCGTTCATGGTCACATTGTAAAAAACTAAACACGGAGCAACTGCTAAAGTGTTCTTAGAGAAGTCACCACCAGAGAGGTCCTTTGCCCATCATAAGGGCAGCACACTTTCTTTTTTTTAAATAAATCGTTTTCACATTGTCAGTCTCATGCCGCTCAGGTTGCGAGGTCGATTATTCATGCCTTCAGGTCCAGACAGGTGAAACCATCGACGGTGAGCATTCTTGACTCGATTACACCGCACTCACGGCACAAGTTTGTTTTAAAATGGCGGCGGAAGCGTCGAAACAGGTATGAAATCTTAACGATACCGGAAAACTTGTAAAATGCGCTTGTTCGTATAATACTTTCAGCGTCGAAGAAGTGTTTCCTTTTCCCGAAGTGATGCCGTGAGTGCGAAATGTCCGTCGCGTTTTTAACTTCGTTTGGTTGCACATGAGGAAGCGCTGGTAAAAATCAGTGAGTTGGCGTCAGCGGCAAGTGCACTTGGCAAGCAAGTCCGGGTAGACGTTGTGTTTGTTTTTCACCAGCCGTTTTTGCTTTTCATCTTAAAATACTTGAATATGTTTATCCTGACAAATGTACTCAAACTGGGACTGTTTGTGTAAACGAAGCTGCGTTGAGGAGGCAGGAAAGTGATGGTGGTACCGCAGTAGTCACAGCATCATGATGGACCGCCCCGGCCGGCGGCTACCTGCCACCCACCTGTAGCATCAGTCGGGCAGCATGGCGAACACGACCCTCGGCACCCAGGACCGGAGAGACAGCCACGGTGGTAGGTGTCTACGATGTGCAGGTCTCCTAAAGGTCACCTATAAATGAATAATACAGCACATAGAACATAGACTCTGCCCTGATACTGTACACACTGAATATTACTGGCAACAATACAGGTAATGCCAATTTAACTGGGAAATTGTAAATGTTCAAAGGTAACGTACAACATACTGACACGTTATTATTTAAACCCAGTCATCGTTTTTTATTTATCGTGCTTAATGTAAGATATAGTTTAAATGTATGACACATATGTAAAGTTTAATCTTTTTCTCATCTTCAGTTTTTTTTCACTATTCTGACAGTTGTATTTGGTGTATCAAAATTAAATATTTGATGCCAGAAGCATAACAAAGCCTTATTAAAGAGAGGCTTAAAGTTTATTAAGGTTGGAAAACCAGGAAATTCTCATTTTCCCCATGTTATGTGTATACAATAGGCATAAGCACTATGCACTCCAAAGAATATCATCTGGAAATATGTATCGTCTTAACCCAAACTCAAAAACACCTTCTTAGTATTAATTATCAATGTTATTTTATTTTGAAGTATTAATATAGTTAAAAATATCAGACTCACAGAATAAAATTTGTGTCTTTGTGACGATTACAAGCAACTTAGTGTTAATCATGGCCTGTTTGAACATGAAGGTACATGTCTGTGTCAATGTTGTCTCAGAGGTTGGTCCGGATAAGTGACATTGCATTTTTTATTATCTAATATCACAATAGGATGTGGTTTTTCAGCAGTACATGTTAAAAACACAGAATCTGAGTTTGCACCAATTCTGACATTTATTGGTGACCTCTGCTTGTAGATTATTTCTACAGTGGCACAGGAACAACCTGTTGCTGTGTTTTGGGACAAAGTCTATCAGGCTCACATGACAACCTGCAGGTCAGGGTTTAGAGCTTGGGTAAGAATCTGGCTTTGTGTGTCAACCATTTGGAAAACATTAGGCTCTGTGTTAGGGATTGACCTTAAAGTGTACTTATTTTACCTTCCCATGATATCTGTCTGGTTATTTAACCTTATTTTACTTGTCTTAGAAACAGACAAGTGTGTGTGTGTTCAAAGCCCTCACCCTCAGCAGGCACACACACCATTTTCTGTTGAAAAATGAACCACCACCACATACACCAACTGGACTATGATGTTTTTGTGCTAAATTTGAAGCAACAAGGATTCATGACATTCTAATCACGCAACAGATGGAGAGCGATTGTCTCGGTCCATGAGAGTTAAGAGCTCTATTAATGCAGCCAGAGAGCTTAGACACACTAGCTTTAGCTTAGCTTCCCAGCTGGTATTAAAGCATGATGTAGCCCTACCGCGGCCCTGTTCACATTACAGTGCAGACTCCAGTTACAGCCTGGTTACTGTTGGATTAGTTTTCACCTAGAGCCTTCCAGATGGATTTTCTTCAGTGCTCTGCTCAGTCAGCAGAAACCATTAATAATGCTGTTTTTTAACAGAGCTAGCATGTCAATTAATATTTTTTTAATCGATTAGGTGGTCTATAAAATGTCATAAAATTGTGAAAAATGCCATCTGGATCAGAGTCAGACTAAGTTTTAGGTAGCACACGGGCAAAGCTGAGCTCTGGATCTGGAACCCTGTTGGCTCCCACCTTCCCCCCTCCTTTTCTGCATTGTGTTGGTGTTACTTACCACCTATAAGTAGTGGGTCTAGGCATGATTAAGTTAAAATGTCTTTCTACAAGATAATCTGAAACTTGAAAGGGTTAAAATCTAAATTGTAACTCAGAGGAGCCCTTAATTTAATGAAATAATGCAGATGTCACCTTATTTTGTGCTTCTTTGTGTGAACAGTATAACCAAACAAATTAGCTGCTACTCAAACAATCACAAAGTAATGGCTCGATGGTGGTTAAAATGTATGAAAATCACAATAGCTTCATCTCCTTTTCTTTTGAAGGTGTGTCTGGAGGAACCATGGTGGAGAATGGCTGTGTTGTGAAAGACCTGACCGCCTCTGACCTCCATGATCACACCAACCTTGGCTGCAGTGACCCAAACACGAACCAACACAGCGAGTCTGTCCTGCCCACTTACAAGCCATCCTGCTCCTCCACCCCCATCTACTACAGCAGCCCCCAGAAAAGCTACTCAGACCTGAACCAGGACAGCCATAGCTTGTCTTCCCAGGACTCAGGTATTCCCACTTTGGAAATCAACCCTCCAGAGCCCATCCTCCACAACCACCAACGCCCAAGTGACGGAGGTCTCATCTTGGACTCCAATCATGACTCACCTGCCACTTTACCTTTAGATGATGACCATTCTGATGGCAACGCCATCCGCAAATCTTCCACCTTTCCCCGCAGTGGGTACGACTCTATTCGCCTCTTCAGCCCCGGCCTCAGACTATCTGCTACCACAGGGATGAGTATCGGGGGTGGAGCCTTAAACCGCAGTGATGACATCTCCGTCTGCAGCGTGTCAAGCATGAGCACCGAGCTGTCGGTTTCTAATGAGGACATTTTGGATTTCACTGTTACATCTGACTCCAGCGCCATTGTTACCTTAGAAACAGATGAGAGCGGCACCTCTCACTTTTCAGATGTGACTCTCTCATCATCACCAGGAAACCCTAGAGACTTATGGAGTCCTGTACGACCGTATCCGGGGTCAGGTGTCCTGCGACAGGAAGAGGATGGCAGGCAAAAGAAACTGGGACCTCTGGCAATCCTATTCAACAAGTAAGTTCAAATATTTTTAGAATGAAGACATTTTAAGACGTATGAGATGATTCACAGCTGGTATTGAGGTGGAATGAAACCAGAATGAAACCAGAAAATGCATGGCTCAGTCTTTTTTATTATGTTATGATCTTTAATTCTTTTAGCTTTGTCAGCATAGTGAACCATCATGTAATCATCCTTGATCTTTTATCCTTTCATTACAATGTGAATGTCAAATTTCTCAACTTCACCATCAGACAAAATAAGTTAACAGATTTAGGTAAGAAATATGACACTTTTATCATACATTTTGCATTAGCACTCGGTTAAAAGTTCATCACTCTGCAAATTCCAAGAGGAGTAAATATAAATTTATGTTTATATTTATATAAAAATAAAAATTGTCCTTCATTTGTCATAAAAAAGCTGGATCATTGTCAGCAGCTTGAATGAGAAAAGTTTCTTTTTTATTCTTTACTTACTCTGGTTACAGAATCTTTGCTAGAGGCAATAAAATGAAGGCATTGCCAAAATTAACAATACAGCCTTGCTCAACCAAGACTGTCCTCCCACTCCTTGCCACTCCCACCAGTCTTGTGTTTTACAACTCACCAAGAACTGACCCTCTCCTCTACTTAACTTGGCACAACTTTGGTTAAGTTCAAGGTTCTTCTTATTGTTGCTGCAGTATCACTTCCATGAACTGGCTTTCAATAAGAAGCAAGAACAGGAAGATTAACTGCAAAGACCAACACGTGATGACCACACCAATAAAACCTGCTTGACAGAACCAACACTGATTAATACTTAAAAAAAAGAACTTTTTTCTTTTTTTTTCTTTTATCAGGGTTTGCCTATCATGTTATAATTTCCTAGATCAAAGCATCATCCTCTTATCTTACTGCAAGAAAAGCATGTTGCACCACAGGTCCATTCTGGGTGACCAAACTTGAGCACTGTTTAAGAGGATCCTGTCATACTGTTGCAAGTACAGTGTTATTTCCCATCTCAGTATGTGTAAGATTAGGGGTGTGGTGCACTTCTCTGTCAGGTACTTTTGTATTGCAGACAAAGCTGCTGTAGAGACAGAGTATTGTCTCTCACATATTAATGCTGCTGCGCCTCATTCTCTCTGTTAGTACCTGAGTGTTTTGTCAAGCTGTGGTCCTGCTGTTAGTCGCATACTGTTTTAAATTGCGTATTGTAAAAAAAAGAAAAAAGAATATTGAATAACTGTTAAAAATGAAAGGAAAAAAAGTAACTAGAGAGTAACTAGGTCATAGTTCAGCATGTCCAAATTGACTTCATTAGCAGTATTTAATCACCCAGTGTCCTAGTGTTCATTTACAAACAATACTTATGTGCTTTGCTCTGGCAATGTTGATCATGAATGACTAATGATGAGCTTAAAGTAAAACCCATGAGTACTAAAAAGTTGCACCGAAAAGTTCC
>JAPZDZ010000016.1:2558612-2569440 GCA_029783805.1 Acanthurus tennentii | reverse complement strand
GTATTGTAACTGTATTCCTCTGCTCACTCCTTTATCCTTCATTATTAAATGCAATGCTGATTGGTCTTCTGTGTACTGTTCATATCTCAAAAAATATTAGATGGATTAACAAATTGAAAAAAAAATTTATGAAACGCTGGCTCTGGAGAGGACTTTCTGCCTTTTTGTGAGTTTCATAGTCACTTTAGGTTCTCCTATGCACTTATATGGGGAGGATTAATGAAGGGGTGCTCAGCTTCAGGTTGCAAACTCAACACCAGATGCCACTAAATCCAACACATAAAACTTTTCACTTACAAAAACCAGTTACGTTTTATTTATCCTGTGAAATAATATAAACATCTGCGCAAAAGAAGGACTTCCAAATGTTTCGAGACATTGAAACATGGTTGTAGAAAAACAAATAGCCAAAAATTCTGCAGATAAGTTTCATATGGTCAATGAACTCTCAAATCCTGTAAAGTTCCGAAGTAAAATTAGTTTATCATCCATGTCTATCAATACTCAAATGTAATTAAATTGAGATCTGTCATCTCAGCACCAGGTCAGTGGCTGACATTTACACACAAATATACAGCCAAAGTTGGTAAGAAGAAGTCTTCTGCATGTGTTTTTTTTTGTTCCTTTAAGTCAAGCGATTGTGCATGTTTTGAAATACTTGTCTGTTACTCCAAGTTTTCCTTGCAGATGTCTGCATGTACATTACTCTACAACAGTGCCATCTACTGAATGCTATTGAAAACAGCATGGCATGCTTGAAATTTTTAAACATCTTCATTTTTTTCTCAGTGAACGAACATTTAGAAAAAACTGCTGGAACTGTGTTCAGAAGTCTCATTATTTGAAATTTTTGGAATTTGCACAAAAACATCAGACAGGTTGTGGTGACTGTGAGTAAAGTTGTGCCAGATGTTACTCCAATCACTTCAATGTAAAATTTAAGTAACTTTGGAAAATATGCTTTATTTTGAGAGTGAGTTGAGAACATTGATATCTTTCCTATGTCTGTGCATTTAGCATGTTGCATGTGCCGGATGATGACTGACTTTGAATTAGCTGGTGACACAGAATATGGCTTTTGTCTGCAATGACACATCATATTGGATAAATAATAAGTCCTGGTGCTCATTGTTCTTTCTGATGGCCATCATCTGTTGAATCTGGCTTTTTTCATGAACTGATATTGTGTCTATCAATTGCAGTCTATTATTGCAGTCAAATAATTGTGTCTATTAATTGCAGTCTTTCGTTTATGCATTTATGCTTTTATTAAATTGGCTCCAGCTTCTTCCTCCATGTGCCAGATCTGAAGACAATTTCAGCTTGCTGGTCTTTAAGATTCTCCAGTCGTTCCTCCAGGTAAACACAGGCGTCTGTAGTGTCCTCAAAGTCCCGTAGCAGGACCCTGTTCCCCAGCAGTCCCCGATTCTCCTTCAGTCTCAGGTTGTCTTCCTGCAGATTGTTGCGCGCCTTCTTTGTCCTGGTCAGGAGGTCTCTCCTCCTGGCCACCATGGCCTCCACCTCCGCCAGCTGCTCTCGCTTTGCCTGCACCTCCAGCTGACTCCAGAACAGCTTCTCCTTCACGTTTGACAGGACCTTATGGAGCAGAAGAAAAGACAATCCTGACTCTGTAGCCAAAAAAAAAAAAAAAAAAAAATATGGAGAAAATACAACTTCTTTGATCTGTACCTGTGGAATCTTCAACCCACCTCCAAGCTGCTGCTGATCTTTTTCTGCATCTTTAAAGATTCCTCATTTTGCTTTTCAATATTTTTTTTCATCTCCCGTCTTTCAGCCTGTAGCTGCTCAAACTGCAGCTGCAGGGGGTCCTTCGCTTGTTCTTCTTCATCACGAAGCTCTGCCTCCAGCCTGCGAATCTTGATCTTCAGCTTGATGTGCTTGAGGCGCTGCTTGATCAGCTCGTCCTGGCGAAGCTGCTCTCCTGCCAGGGTTGCCTCCACTTTGGCCTGAGCAGCGTGTTTACCCAGGTGTCGGCTCAGTGCTGACACAGCTACATTCTGCTTCAGAGCCATGAAAGCTCTCCATTCATTTTCCACCTGTGGATGATGATATGACAGAAGGTACCCTAATTTGGGCGGTAAAGTACATTTCAATTAACAGTGTTGTTCTATGTGCAGTCATATGATCAGCCATGGAAAGGAGCCAGGGGACTTGCTAAATGTTTTAATAGTAATTTTTAATAATATACAGTGGGTTCTTACATGGTTTAAAAACACTGTTGTTTCTAGACTTTTGCATCGTACTGGCAAATTATTAGATATAAAATATAAATACTAAGATGCAAGATATAAATATTGTTAGATCTAAAGCATTTCCCTGTTTGAACTGTGCTGGAAGCAGTGTCTGCATCATTCAGTATGCACACCACATCCACCAGGTTCAGTGCGTAGCAGCATGTGTACACCCCTTGTTCTCCTTTTCCTGAAAACTCTGTAAATTTGGTATTAAATGTTTTCATTTCTCTAAAGCCATTAATATTCCTGACGAAATAAAAAATCTGACACATAGAAAAAGACGCATTCTCAGTTGTTAACTTTTTTATTTTGAAAACTGTTAATCTACCATCAAGACTGTGTGGATGTAGTGTGATCAGACATGACTGATCGCATGGGCAACATGAGGGAAAAAAACCCCACAAGTGTCATCAGATTTAAATTCAAACATTGCCACACTCTGACTGTTGCACAGAATTAGGTCACACCAGCTTGTGGCAAATGAGCCCCACCCATTTGAAAGTGGTGAGAAAGGCAAGGACAAGAAGAGATACCACTCATGTAAAGTAACCAGAACTGTGGTAATGCAGGACAATATTTACTCACTATGCTTCTGCAGCTGCCCCACTTCAGTTTGTAATCAATTTTTGCTGTAACTGTGAGTACTACGTCCATTTACTTTTTGATTTTATTGTTGGACTATTGTGTCTACCAATAGTTACTCAAAAGTTCAGCATTTTTTATATAATGGATAGTTATTTGTCACTTTGCCAGTGATAATTTTATACATAATTAAAAGCTGTTGAGGAATATTTCCCAGTATATCCAACATTTTTTTTAAAGCAATTATCTAAAAAATACTTTCACTGATGTTGGCACTAATTTTATTTCTCCAGTCCCAATACTTCTCAGCTGTTATATTTACATTATTCAAGCCTTATTAATCATTTTTATTTAATATTTTAACAAGACCTTTGTGCACTTTTCAACATCTTTTAACTGGAAATGATCAAATTCTGTCAAGCAAATGTTAAGTCAAACCTACATCAGCTCTAACAATCAGACCAACCTTGTCCAGCTTCTCTTGGGAATATAAGCTCATCTCCTCTGCCTGCTGCTGAGCTTTCTCTGACTCAGTGATGAGCTGCCGCTTCAGGTCAGTCAGGATGTTAATGTGCTCCTCATACTTCTGCAGCTGCTCTGACACCGGCAGCTCCCTCTCCAGCTGGATGTTATCCCAAGCCTTTGTGCGGAAGTACTCTGCTAGCTTCATCTGCAGCCGGCTGTTGCAATGGCTGGCTTTATCTCTCTCTTCACAGAGCTCCTGGAAGAGTTGCATGTATTCTTCATACTTAGTGTCATATTTTTCTGCAGAGGCAGCAGTGGATTCCTCTTCTTCGGCCTTGTCTTCCTCTTCCTGTGGAGGACTGATGTCGTCCCTCTCTGGGGTCTCAAGATACAGTCTTGGGGGTTCATGTTCATCACTGCTATTGATCTCAAAATCAACACTTTCTTCCTGTGACACTGGCTGTTCACTGACTTTATTTATGTTCACAGCCATGTCTTCAGTTGTGGGGATGTTGTCTACACCTGTGAGCTCTTCCCCACTGTTTACTTCAGGCTCAGAGGCTGCTGCTTCTTCAACAAGGTCCTCCTCAGTGGCTTTCATACTTTTTGAGTTTTCTCCACGATGATCTGATGCAAACATTTCAGCTGGGCCACCTTCTCTGTCGTTTCTATTCAGAGTAATAGAAAAACTGTCCCCCTCTTTGGAGTTATCTGCTGACACCACCCCCTCAGTCTTCCCCTTATTTTCTTCATTTTCTGGCTCTCCGTCCATTTTTCTCTAGAAAAAAAGAGCCAAAAGTGTTGTACAGTTTTTCTCAAGCTAAGACTGGTGCGCTTCTGTAGTCAATGGAACTGTTGGTTTTGTTTCAGTTGTCCTGGCAACTGGGACCAGCAGCCAATCAGAAGCGGCCTGGCCTTTACTAATTAATATTTATAAGCAGGATGTGAGTAGGTCGCGCGGCGAGGCTCGCGGTGCGCAGGCGCGCAGATCTGCCTCCAACAACAAGAAGCAGGAGCCAGGCAACATGGCCGACCTGGGGAAGAAGTACTGCGTGAACTGCCTTGCAGATGTTACAAACTTGCGGCTTCGCTGCACCGACTGCCCCGATATCGAGCTGTGCCCGGAGTGTTTCTCGGCCGGTGCAGAAATCGGTAATCACCGGAGATGGCACGGCTACCAGCAGGTCGACGGCGGTCGGTTTTCTCTCTGGGGTCCCGAGGCAGAGGGAGGATGGACCAGCAGGGAAGAGCAGTCGCTACTCGATGCTATCGAGCAATATGGATTTGGAAACTGGGTAAATTTTAAGTTACTTGACTCAATAATATATGTAAACAGTGCACCATGTACACTGAAAAGAGTTTCATTTATCGTGCACTGGAAATTTTCATGGAAAAATTGTAATGTTTAAGTAACGTGAATGACCTTTATGACAATCTAGTTTCTCTTCGTAATGTCGTAAAAGTTGGACGACTGAACATATCATACAAGTTACCGTGACTTTGAACTTGTAACACAAGAGAACAGTAGCAAACTAATTAAAACAGTGTTTTTATTTTATATTAAGGGTACAACAAGGCATAAATAATGTGTCACTACAAGAAGAGGAGCTTACTAGTCACGTTAGTGTGCAAATATATGAGTGTATCTTTAGATAGAAGATGTCAATATATGAGAAAATGCGCTGGTACAAGAGCCTCATCACTCTAATCCACAAACGAGAACACAAAGAACATAAAAAATAATATTAGAGACATAAAAAGTTTAACAATCATTTTTTTAAAAAAAACTAGGAATCCATCTGAACAAATTTGTACTGTACTTGAACGTTCACGGTCTTGAACCGTACTAATAAATGTCATATTGAAGACTGGCAATATTGTAAATCAGATCAAGTTTAAATGAATTAAGTTATACTCACCCAACGTGAAAGTTAAACTTACCTTTCTATATAGATAATTATTATATAAATTTATAACATATACCACGGAAATATACAAATGTAAGCTCTGTGAAAACAATATCTGATTTTCATGATTGCATCCCATAATGCACCAAATCCGATTAGGGTTGCAGTAAAGTTATCTTAAACATGTTATTTTAAAATGATAAACTTCTTTATTGCATGTATAAAATTGGCTAGACCTGCAAATTGCGTGCTTAAATTATATCAAATGTTTCAAAAAGTGTTCAATCTTAGAGAAATCAAATTTTCTTGAAAGTGGCTGTGAGTTTTATTTGGTCACCTGTCAGTGGCCTCCTATTCCCTTAAACCCCTCTAGTTACAACTTCAGGTGAACATTCATTGACAGTGGTGATTGTTTAACAAGAAGGCAAAACCTCCCTTGATCCAATGCTTTATCAAACTATATTTTTATCGTTAAAATTTAGCCATCTTTTGTGGCAGAAAGTAAACACTGCATTTAAGTTCAGATTAACCTGTAATTTCACTTTTTTTTTGGATAAATTCTGTAATTAGATCGGTCTTACAGGGTTAAGCTTTCGGTCTTTGGTTGGAATTTAATGGATATTAAATTTGGCAATAATTACTGGAAAAACATTTCCTTGAAATAGCTCTACTACAAACCCAAGTAAATACTTATTCATTACTTAGCCTGTTTTCAAACTTAACTTCAAACTTAACTTAAATATTGATAATGTTTGATATCTGTTTTTTTTTTTTTTTTTTACTTTTTTTATTTCAAACAACATATTTCTTTTTTGGAAACTTGCTCAAATTTTTTTTCGGAAAACATGGACCCTGCAAACAAACGAAACAAAACAAAACAAAAGTTCAGGAAAATAGTGAAAAATGATGATCACTATTTCTCAGAGCCCAGTGGGATAACTCAAAGATATTCAATTAGCAAAGATGTTAAAAACAGAGAAGCAGAAGAATCACTAATGAAAGGCTGGATACAGCTGGGATAGGCTAGTGAGTTGTATTTTTGGTATTAATTGCTTAAATTTTGATTATCAATATTGTTGTCAGTTTTCTCTTAATTACTTAATTGATAATATGTTTCTGTACCATTCCTGTCTGTAGTCTGTTAAATAAAATTATAAACAGTGTACTGTTGTGTTTTTTCCACTCTGTTCTTTAGTAACAACTTCCTCTTCCTGTTGTCTTTCAGGAGGACATGGCTGCTCACGTTGGGGCATCCCGAACACCTCAGGAAGTCATGGAACACTATGTCACCATGTACATCCATGGAAACCTGGGTAAGGCCTGCATCCCTGACAGCATTCCAAACAGAGTGACCGATCACACTTGCCCAAGCGGGGGGCCTCTGTCGCCCAGCCTCACCACCCCACTTCCTCCGCTGGACATCAGCCTTGCCGAGCAGCAGCAGTTGGGCTACATGCCACTGCGTGACGACTATGAGATCGAATATGACCAGGACGCGGAGAAGCTCATTAGTGGGCTGTCCGTGAACTATGACGATGAAGATGTAGAAATTGAAATGAAGCGTGCTCATGTGGACATGTATGTGCGCAAGCTGAGAGAACGTCAGCGACGTAAGAACATCGCCCGAGATTACAACCTGGTGCCTGCGTTTCTTGGCCGAGACAAGAAAGACAAGGAAAAGGAGAAACCAGGATCACTGGGGGTCCTAGGCGCTGCTGGTGGTCTGGGTGGGGCAGGTGCTGGTGGTGGCACAGTTGGATCCGGTTCCACGACAGCAGCAGGATCTGGTCCTGTTCCAAGCACACCCAAAAGAAAGATCACCAAAGAAGAAAAGGAACAGCGGGTCAGGCTGCGGGCACTCTGCCAGTTTATGGCCCATCGGGAGTTTGAAGACTTTTTTGAGAACATGCATAAAGAGCGTGTGCTGAGGGCCAAGGTGCGTGAGCTGCAGCGCTACCGCCGCAATGGCATCACCCGCCTGGAGGAGTCTGCTGAGTATGAAGCAGCTCGTCACAAACGGGAGAAACGCAAGGAAAACAAAAGCGTGGTCACGTCCAAACGTGGCAGCGGAGGAGGGGGCGGGCTTGGCTCCGGGATGGGACTTGGCGTTACAGCTGGAGGGGGAGGGGGCATTGCTGGGGGGTTGGGGGTTGGAGGTGGGATCAAAGAAGAGGGCAAAGACGGTGAGTTTGCTGCCATTGAGAATCTGACAGGCTTTGAACTGCTATCAGACAGAGAGAAGGTGCTGTGTAACTCTCTTAACCTGAGCCCAGCGCGCTACCTGACTGTCAAAACCATCATCATCAAAGATCACCTGCAGAAAAGGCAAGGAATTCCAGCCAAGAGCCGGCTGCCCAGCTACCTGGACAAGGTCCTCAAGAAGCGCATTCTTACATTCCTCACAGAAAGTGGTTGGATATCCAGAGATGCGTCTTAGCGACCCATATTTGGTCATGAATGAATATGTTGATGATTGCTGATAGATGAGTTGCTATAAGCTCTGTATGCAGGACAAAACTACTGGCTCTCACCATTTTTCAAAGGTGACCATGTCAATATGTACATTGCAAAGAAAGAGGATGCCCTATTGGAAAAAAAATATATTTTCATACCAGGGCTAGGAACAAAACTATGCCTATATTTTTACATTTAGAAGGGGATGGGGATGAAAAAAAAACGGTGGGTTTTGTCTATATTGTTACTACATGATGATAGCTACAACAGGCTAATGGAAGATGTCTATGGAGAACTATATTTTGAATCCAAACAGCGAAAGGGCAAAAGGCACTTCATGCTGAAAGAAGGGCAAATAAGAAGAAGAGTGATTCTTTTGGGTGAATGTTTGACAGCATGGCACTGATGGGTGGCAGAAATGATTACTGTTGATGTCGTAGATAAGGTGTTTTAGGAGAATCTTTATCACTCAGATCCTTATTTGGTGAATGTTGTCCGGTGTTATTTTGGGTTAAAGCTAAAAACATTTTTGTCTTAGAAAACTGTCACGCACCTTGTGCGCACTTGCAATTCCTTGATAATTTTTTTGAAATCTTAGTGTCCACAAGGGAAGGAAAAGAAAAAGTAGGAGGGTTGGACTATTGTCTAGATTTGTCTTGACTGAGCACTTGCTGCTGCCTGAAAGTAAATTGTATCAGAGTCCTACAAATACACATTGATACAGGGCTAATCCAATAAATCAGTTTACCCCTGTCATATCAATTTTGGCGCTTTTTTTTTGCCAGAAAGTAACAAGAAATGTCAGTCCAGAAATGCCAAAGAATATGTTTAGACAAATTTGTTACAGTTTTGCCGTTAGTTCAACCACCAGAGGGCGTAGGCAAGTTTATTTTTGACTGTACATGTCCTCCTGGTAGTTGGTATATATCAAGGTCACAATTTTTTAGTGACCAACTTTAAATGAATCTTATCAAAAACATTCTTTCAGCTAATGTGTTTATGCTGAAAAAAAAAAACATTGGCAGATAAAAGTAACTCTTAAACCATCTGAACACAGATTTTATACAGCATAATATATGATAATGGGAAACAGTCTCAGTTTCATTTGATTGAGAGTTCTGCAGATTGAAACCAAAACCCCAAAACTGTCATCAGATTTAGATTTGAAGTTTCTGAACTTTGATGGTGCACAGAAATATTTGATTGGTGGTGGTTTTAACCTAAAAAATTCCAGTATTGACTGGTCTCTATTTTGTATTTATTTACATGTTATGTTAGTTCATAATTTGTATGCATGAAGAACTCTTAATTTGAAGCTTTGCTTAGAATTTTCCCCCAAACGAATTTATTTTTACCATTCTGTGTACCTGTAGTCTACTTTATATATGGTGCTATGGAAGTACAGAAGCTGAATGTGGGCATTAATGAGTACAAAGATATAAAAATACAAAGATATTCGTGTTTGTTTACCAATTTTTTGTAGCATTGTGGGCTAATAAAACACCTCTTTAGTTTTTACACATTTTAATGGCAGTGTTTCTCCTCAATGTACGCAGTTAAGTTTCCACAGTCCAGCCCTGTTGCTGATCACTTCATATGCACACAGCTTCCCAGATAGTCCATCAAACCAGATGTTGCCAATCTTGAGCCAGTGTTTATGTTTTTTTCAAAGGTAAAGGTAGCCACAGTTTGTCTTTAAGGCAGAACCATAACAGCAGCAATGGTGACTCATTCTTATTTTCCTGCTTTTTTCCGAGAGACAAGCTAAGTGGTGGACATCTTGCTTTTTAAATGTAAATGAAGTTCTAGAATTGGCTGTCACTTCACAGAAGGTGCAGAAATCCTGAAATTGCATAGAATAAAAGCACATTAATGTGTGAATATTATCCAAGAAGGAAAATGTACTGAGTTTCAGTTCTGTGTCCCTGGAAAATTGGCTTTTTGGGGGTTAAATGCAAATAATGAGTGATATTAGTTACATGGCAGCAGGCATTGCCTCAGAAGTGAAACTTTGCTTTTTTTCCTTTTAGTTGTCATTAAAGAGAAAAGGCTCCTCTACATTGCAGAGCTCAAGGTTCTGGCGTGGGATGAGAAAACTGTCAAGGGTTTCTAGATTCTTCTATTATAAAACTTGATCATTCTTAGTCATATTTCAGCAATGTGGTTTCTCCGAACCATGAACCATTGTAGTCAAACACTACAGCTACTTCAAAGGGATTACTGGTTTGTACTATTTTTCTTATTTTCAGCAAATCCTAAGAAAAGCTGTGAACCCATAATGAATTGATTTTACATCGTCTGGTTATCCAAAATTTGATGTTGACATTTAAAAGCACAACAGTGAGCCACTGTTTCGCACTGGATGTTTTTTACCACTGTGATTACTCCCACTGGTATATTCGGACCCAGCCTTACATATACTATCCTTCTGCCTGAAGGTCATTAGCACACAAAATATGAGTTTGAGGTCTTTCCTCTGAGATGTGTACAGTATATGATTCTGTTCTGGGCTACTGTAAAAACATGGCAGATTACATTAAAGAGGACTTGCTTCCTCTGAAGAGAAAATTCTAATTTTCAGGTGATTATACACTGATGAAAACATATTTAGAAATATTACATTCAATTCCTGCCTAAAGGTCCCCCTTACTTCTACATACAGAAGTACAAAAATACAGTGCTGAGCTGTATTAGTCAATTAAAGAGCCTGTCTTTTTATTGTTGTGAATCTGTCTGCCATAGTAACTAGTGTTCTTGGGGCTGAGCACGACAGACACAAAAGGGAAATTGGAAAATATAAAGTGGTGCACTAACTTTTTCTTTTCATGGGATTTGTTGACATAGAGAAAAAATATTCAGTATTGCCAGCCTTATCTTTTAATAATGAGAAGCTGTTCTTTTAAGTGCTTCTCATTTTGTGGTTTGTTGTTTGACTTCAGGCTTTAATGGTACATAATTTAGAGAACCACTGACCCTAAGTGTGTGGAAAACCTTTATTATCCTCCCTCCGACATTTACAGCAGGTCACCTCCAGTACAGAGATCTTTGTTTATATTATTGTTCCTCTATATTAAACTTATGACAAACATTACATCTAGCTGATAGGAGCTAGATGTATTTGTCAACTTTGTTAGGTTTGAGGATGCAATTTGGGTTGTTCTGATA
>JAPZDZ010000016.1:2525219-2538433 GCA_029783805.1 Acanthurus tennentii | reverse complement strand
ATCTGGTGAGCTGTATCTTTTAGGGCTTTCCAGCCCTACTTATCTGCTCACCTTACAAACACTTTGCTGGTGGATCTCCTACAAGTGCAGCCATACAGAGGAAAGACCAAAATGCTGGGTTCTTCATGGAGTCAATTATGGCAGATGGTCTGTTTGTTTCCATCTTGTCAGCCATAATGGAAATGCCCCCCACAGGAGCTACTAGAGCCACCCCACAGCCTGCTAGTCAGCTGACATGTCACTGTGAGGCAGACATTTTTTGGGCTCTACCTATTATACCCATAAACCCAGTAGAAGGTGGGGTCTGTGTGAGACAGAACAAAAGTTACAATATTCCCTTATTCTAAATTGCTTACCAGACCACGTTATTGAGATCATGATGAACTTAGGTGGTCACATGAAAATTTTGGTGGGTGAATGCGTATATGCAATTGAAGGAGAGTATTATCAAGGGAGTCCAGAGGAGAGCTCAGTCTGTGCTAATAGAACCAGGGTTACAACATTGTAACCATCATTGTGTTCAATTCCACAACTTTCTGTTGTTCAGTGGGAAAAGATACCTCTTGCTTCTCCTGTTTGAATTTTATTGTCTGATTGTGTTGGGATTCTTGTGGATACAGCATATTGGACTTGTAGAAATTTAATTTTCTGTGCCCCGAGTTCTGACTGGATAGATTTGCTTACTTACTCAAGATGTCGCATGTACATAACAGACAACATATAGATTACTATGACAACTTTCAAATACATGTAGATTCTAAGTGAAAATATGGTTTCAGGAGGACCACTGAGCAACTTAAGGTGTCACCAAAAGGGACCTGAGCCGTGCAACCTCCTATCCACCAATGGACACCCAATGGAGGACAGGCCACACTGAGAAAAACATAACAATATATAACATAACATATAACATATAACATATAACAATATATGCAATATTATTGATGACAAAATAAGATATATATAGACCATAAAACTTAAGATAAGAATATAGATCCAGGAGAATGATGGGCAGCTCTAGGTGTCAGATTAGAACCTGAGTCACATGACCTGTTTTCAACCAAGGAGATTTGGAAGGAGAAGACACAACAGAAACACTGAAGAGGGTACATAGCATTCACATAGAAAGGAGAGACATAGAAACACATAGAAAGAGAGAGAGAAAGTCACAATAACAGGCAAAACTAAAACTCTGAAACTCCCCAGTAACAATGATCAAATCCAATATCTGGATTAGACACCAACAGCCAGGTTTTGTCCAGCAGAGGAGCTTGAGGAAAAGGAGATAGAAGGGAGGAGGGAGAAGGAAAGCAACAAGAGAGATACACACAACTTGTCAGCTTCAGAGGAATGCACCATTTATCACAACTTTTGTTGATTTCAGAGTAAACATGAACGTTTTACTTCATGGTATGACTTAACTTGACTTTTGTTTCTCTCTACTCGTTTTGCACTGCAGTTAGCACTCCCTCAGTGTCGGCTCCTTCCCTTTCCCAAGTTGGGAAATAACACAGGAGAAGACACCAAGACTTATAGTTTTAGCACATGACGGTCAAGACAAAAAAACATTAAAAAAATTAGAACCTGCTGCAGCAGCTTCTTGATTCAGTCCTTTCGGGTTTGTCTCTGCCAAATGAAGTTTCTAAACTGTACTAAAATTCAGGTTTGTGGATTTTAATGTGGATAAAGACAAATGGAAACGATAAAAAAAAATCAGATTAGGGTGCAAATGTTTGTAGAAATCTAAAATGACAGGGTGATATTATTTTGCAAAGGTGTTCTTATGTTCTCTGTTCTTCCTTCTCTCTGTTGTTTGTAATACTGCCTCACCTTCAGCCCTTGCAGTCATCAAATATTCAAACTAACGCTGCTACTGTTCTGCCACTCTGGACACCTGAGTGCACTGATCTGAGGTCAGTTGAGCCAACAACATTGCTTTTTCCATTTATTCCCAGCAGCAGCAACAACAAACGGACCCTTATGTGTAAATAATTAACTAAGATCACTTTTTAAAAACTGATACTGCTCACAGGTCAGTATCTTCCCTTAAAGGAGAGATTCTGCTGAAATAATAATGTCCTATATGCTCTTTGCAAGACTAAGTTTTAAACCCTGCAGTGTATGTTTGCAGCAGAGCTCAGCTTTAAATACCATGAAAATTGACTTGATGGTGTGCTTTTCTTGCAAGCTTAAGATCTACTTCATAGCTTTTGGGAAAGTGCACCATTTAAGCACAGTAACAACTGAAACAACACAGGTATTGAAAGTCCATTTGGACAGCAGGCCTTAGGAGGGCCCCAAGATAAGGTACAGAGTCGCCTTGAGCTCATTTTTTGTTCTTTGCAAGTTATATAAAAGAAATTATCATAAATTAACTGCTGCACAGTTGCCCACTTTCATTGTTTGTATTATTCTTCCATTTCGCCATCCATCACACTGCTTGTAAATGAAAAAATACAGTGCTGTCCATGAAAATGTTACCATGGCCAAAGGCTTTACAGTCGACAAGCAAACTCTGGCACTCGTGTGTGAGGCCAGTCAACCCTGTCAGTACAGCACTGTTTTTATGTGCTGTACTTTATATGATGAGTAAGGCTAATAATCTATGGAATAAAACAGAAAAAACATCATTAGGAATTTGTGGCTACAGCTTAATGTCAACATAAGAAAAGGCAAATCCTTGTTGTTTGCCCTGATGAGACCCCCACTGATCCTCACCTGCTTTGTCATGGGTTAATCCAGCCTCTACCTATAATTGGATAGGAGGGAGGACAAAGAGGAGAGCCATTACTTAGTGGGATCAAATGTGGACTTTGACCTCTTGGACAGCTGGCCACCAATACACAGGCAGTGGAGGCAGTGAGGAGGATCAGTGGGCTGACAGCATGCAAATACAGTTCAGTGGTGTCTTTTTGGAGAACATTTCCCACTGCTTCGGGTCATCCGATAGTTTTTATCTTTGAACCGGGAACAAACATCATGTTTAAAAATGCAGAACATTTTTTGAAAGCTGAAACAAAATAAAACCATGTAAAATTTTAGAGGCAACCACATCTAAGCTAATTAACTGGTGACCGGAGGGTTTATGAATTATCCTCAGGACCAGTCTTAGATCATTGTTCCATCTGCTCTCAGAAGTGGAATAAATTCATGTGGACTCTAAGAGAGATTTATACTGGCAACCAAACAGTCCAAAACATTAAAAAACCCTGAAGGTTAAACATTGACCCAGCTTGGGTTACTGCACCACAATACAGGATAACCTTTTTCCTGCTCCTCTTTTGACCCTGTGTTACTGTTATATTTTTGTGTGATTTTCCCAGGCTAGATGTGGTTATTTTGATCCAGTGTTGCACACAACAAGCTCACATTTTACTATAAATGGTCAAACATTTCTTGCTAAGTTGCAAAGATGATGAACATGACATTTAAAACTGCAAGGGATACACAAATGATTCACAACAAATATTGATGTGCCATTTTTAATTAGTCCACAATCAATATTGTAAAAGTTTTGGTAAATAAATCCACATTTTATTTTAGCACTATATTGAGTTTGAATCTTTTTAAATTTCTAACTTCCTCGGAAGTTTGTTTAGCAGGAAATGAGGAGATATTTTTGTCAGAAAAGAACTTTGACTCAATATCAAACTTAAGCTATGGCAGTGATTCCACAGAGGTAAAAGGGTGCAACTGGGTGCAGACTTCTCACGTCACATTTTGCTCTGAAATCTTTTTTTTTTTTTTTTTTGCAAGGAGGGAAAATGAAGTTTATTTTTCTATGGCCTGCTGTGCAACGAGAATTCATACAGGGTTGTGAAAGAATTAACTATGATTTGAGATTTTTTTCACAGTCTTTTGAGAAAAACATTTTCCTTTGATAATTATGCCACACTGAGAGGAACTGAGAAGCCACTTCTAATCTCCCGGCTCCCGCGGGCCCCAGAAAATTCCCATTACTCAGTCACATACATGTAAATGTATTACGACCGATGACCGACGAATCTTTGAAATATGTCATACGTCATCTTTTAAATGCAAATTTGTCATGTGGTGACACTTTGTGAAGATGGACGGAGTGCAGTTCAGTCGCAAGGCGCTGCAGCTACAGGACAGCAGATGGCACCGCTGCGCCGTCCTGTGGATCCCGCTTGGCACAGAGACGCGTCCACGTTGTTCCCACTGTCTGCCTTCGCTCTAGTTCCCCTCCCTCCCTCCTTCCTTCCCTCCTTCACTCTCTCTCTCCCTCTCTCGGCTTACAGTATACACCTATCTATCTCCCACAAGCATCAACAGTCTCTCCATCAGTCTCCGCGATACGAGCGCTACTACGGCGCAAAGCATGGCATCTCTGCGCCCTAAAAAATCTGTCTCTGCCGCTGCGCACCTCTGCGTCTTTCTGTTGACCGCCTCGGCCTGGATGGCATTGCCGGGACCCGTGCGCTGTGACAGCGGGGCTTTAAACCGGCGCGGCAGGGAGGACCCTACGTTTGACATGGGCGGCGGAGACGGAGGCTCCCCGCCGGGCTTACCAAGGGACGCGGACGAGGAAGCGATCGGCGCGGAGAGCTCATCCCGCTTAAGGAGAGCACTGTCCCGGGAAAAACAAATGTCCCTGCTCAGCAGTTCGTTCGTGCTCAAAGGGGATGCGACCCACAACCAGGCGATGGTCCACTGGACAGGGGAGAACAGCAGCGTAAGTAGCCTATCCCGTCCTCGTCCAGTCACGATCCGCTGGTTCATGCACCCTCCCCACGATACCTCTCTTTGTCACCTTCCGTCATCCATCACTCCAGCCACAGCGCACATCTTAGAAACAAGTTATTGTTCTCGCAGGAGGCTGCCGCCGCAGACGCACGCTGCGCTGCTCTCAGAGAGGAGGCGGCACAGTGTGGTTTTTACGCATCCAGGTGGTCCAGCTGGACGCACGGTGGATGTTGTCAGACACCGGGTTTTGTTGAAAAATTAAGACTTTTTTAATGCTTTTTTGTGAGGGGCCCAACAAATACACATATACAGTTTTTACATACATTAGCCGGGGCCTGCATAACAAGGTGGTCCAGGTTCACGAGATCTTTTTATTGCCTGTTTACACGGCGCTGCGCAGGGAAATCAACGTTCAGAGTGAAACTTAGTATTATCTGTGCCCTTTGTTTGAGCATCCCTTTATTTTAAATTGCAGTAGAGAAAGCACAGGCATCATTTGACCTGGGGAACCTCTTTAATGCTCAATTAGTGACCCAGGGTTGGTCCCCTGACCCCACTCTAGGAACTACAATAATTCCCACTCATGCCGCTGTGCATGATAGCATTCAGAAAGAGCCTATGGACGCGCCCGTGGGCGCACACAGCCTGTGTGGAGACACGGAGCCTGCACTGAACAGACAGCTTGGTTCTTGATCTAGTCACAGGGAGCCATGACTAAAATATTGATGGAGCTTTTTGTTCATGAATTTTGCAGTGCCTTGTTTATTTGTGGTTTGAAACGTGATTTGGCTCATAGAAAAGTGGATGCAGCCTACTTTTTATGCCTTTACCGTACATGTCTGCATAAATAGTGGCACTGAAGTACATTTCAGACAGATGTTTTACAGACAAAAAAAAGTCCCACTGGGATTGAACAGTGATGCAACCATAGACAAAAATAGTACAACATATGATGCATCCTTCCACTAAAATCACCACTCAATTATATTTCTGAAGGAATATTTTTAGAGCTACCTAATTGATTATGTGGGTGGTGATACTTGATGAAATAAAGTATGACAACTGTACAGATATTTGTAATGATTTTTCCTTAGGGCGGGGTTAAGTGAGAGCAGCTCCACTATGTAAACAAGAGCAGCCTTTGTGATGGATATTGACAGACACTAGGGGGGATTGGTGCTGGTGTCTGGTGGGGACATCGCTTGCAGTCAGAGCCTTTTGTCAGTGTAACACATTGCTGTTTTACTGGCAGTAGCTGCAAGCAGCTCTGAAATAAAAAGACGAAAACAAGTAACATGAAAGAGAAAATAATTTGACCATGAAACAGCCAGCAGACTTGAATGTGCTGGAGTTTCATGACGAATTTGTTGGTGAATCATATGAATGGTGACATTGGAAGGTGTTGTTCAATTTATTGGATTATTGACAGAGTAGAGACTGAATTTAAAGCTGTTCTGGACCCTTTCCGACATTGGTGGGCCTGAGTGATAACAAAAACTGAAAGTAGAATTTTAGAGGGTGAAAACTTTGCATGCTTTGTCAATTTATCTGAATGAGAGAGGCAGATGATCTATTTATTCAATCCAGATTACTCATAAAGGAGTGATAAGGGATATATAACTGTCAGGTTTTGATCTCTGCAGCTCTGCAGCGGACTTAAAAATTTGACTTCCTCACTTTCTCAGGTTAGGAAATTTAAACTACAGTGATATTACAGTTATGATGGGTTTTCTGTCAATTTTCAAAGGAGGATAAAGTCATTTTTGGATTTATTTGTGGAAACATCCAAGTTTAGAGCCTTGGAGTGGGTGTTTCTCTTTGCTGCGGTTGACTGACATCTAAATGCTGTTGTTGCTTTGAATAGCCACCAAACTTTAAAGGCCTCCATGATGTTTTTCCCTCTTTTTTTGATCTAGGACACAGAGGTTATGTTCTTTGATAATTTAAGCATTTGTCCCTCAGCAAAATCAAACACTTGTGTTGAGCCATCGTGCTGTTAAATATTCTACTTTGCAAAGTGGAAGCTAGCAAATTAGATTAACTGGCCTGCCTGCTGACATTGGCACTGGCTCCTACTGGATGTCACTTTTATGGTTATGTTACTGTATATCAGCATCATGTTCCATCATTTGCAGCTTCTGCAAAGTAATTGCTGTGTTAGCCATATGTTTTACCAATAAGTGGGGCTAGAAAGCTTTTAGCTGTCTTTTTTTTTCATTGGTCTGGTTGTGTTGAAGGCAAATGACCAGACTGTCAAAAACTTTGAGTCATGGGAAAAAAGTCATGTATGATGTCACACAGTCTGCTCTCATATCTCAGATGAGACTAAGCAACAACTAACCAGCCTCCCAGCTGGTTCCTTGGCTTTGTGGCTGTAAGATCTGCAGTGATATTATAAGCAGGTAGCCTAACATAAGATTCATGCCAACGAATCTTTTGATCTTAGTTTGACTTTAAGGAGTTCAAACTTGATCCACTCAAACAAGCTGCCCAGAGTCGCTTCTGAGGACAAGTTACCCACAATTCAGTAATGACTTGCGGGATTCTAGTACTTTGGCATTTAAGTCTAGGCATTTAAGTAGCCTAATAAAAAAAAATTGACATTTTCCCAATGGACTCTGGCCTTTCTTATAATGAAGTTCCGTGCCTACGTCTTCTTCTTTTTTTATATATCGAGGCGCTAAGTCTGCAGGGATGCTAGCGCTCAGACTCTGCCAGTCATAGGAACTCCAAGTTGGACTTCTCCTTAGTTAACTTGGCGTGAGTATGTACTCTGAAAGGTCACTGAGACTGAGATTATCCCAGCCTAATAAACACGGACAAATGGTGCCATTCAATTTCCCTAAGGCTGACATTTATGAGCAAGCGATGCAGGTTGATGGGTGGGAAAAATTGAATCCTACCTCTTCTCTTGCTTCATCATTTCATTGTCCAGTTTTTAAGGTTTCAGATGGGAGTCACTGATTAGATATTCAGCAGCGTAGAGGACTTCAGTTGTCACATCTGTCTTGATGATGGGCAATCAGGGATGTGATAAAGACCACCTGAGTGTCGCAATTTTTCTTAAAACATACGCAAATTTCATTTCCAGGCTAATCACCACATCATTGAATCATCTTTGTAATAATGTGTGTGTATGTGTTCTGGCCAGCTTCCATCTCCTATTAGGCTGCAGAGTGTTTTGACAAGTGGATGAATTGTTCATCTTGCTTTATAGTAAACGGCTGTTGTAGAAAACAGCTCTTGTGTGCTCCCATTTGTCCCTGTAGCAGCGGCAGTGACAGTCACTTCACTTTGGCAAGCCTTGATTGGTCAATTGATGGCTAAGAGCATGAAGGAGCTTTCATTCAGGCATTCTCCAGAGGTGTCCTTAAAGAGCAGAGCTGGCTGGTGAAGTGTGGGTGGAGGGGGCTGTGTCATAGTAAGAGCATGAAAACACTCAAGGAAAACTGAGAAAAAAGTGAATGTGAGATCTAGATCAAAATGCAGTAAGTGCAACAATCAAATCCCTGATTTCCTTCCAGGGGCTAGATCAACAGCATTGTAAAAATCTTAAATTTGGGAGGTTAAAGGTCACAGTCACAGTTCCTGGATGATATTGATGCACCCTAGAATGTGCAACCAGCAGAGAATTGCTCTGAAAAGAAACCAGGAGAGAAAAGAGATACCCAGCTCAGTGTACATCATATTTTATGTCTGTAATTATACACTTTGCATGTATGATACATCTCTGATTTGTTTTTACCAGCCAGTTTCAGGCTGAAGGAGTTCCCTTATCTCTGTGAGCTGAGTCATTTATCCTTGTTTAAATTCAAGTCTTGTATTTACCCCTGATGACATTGTAAAGATTTTTCAAACTGCTTTTGACAAAGATATAAGATGTTGCTTTTAAGGATTTGTTTTTCCAAAACATCCAAGGAAAAAATAAATTTTCCTTGGACTTTAGCCAATTCACAACCCAAAGTCTGCCAATTATCCCTTTAATGATTTGTTCGAAGGTAAAGATTGTTTATAATTTTTCTTATCTTTTCTTTGTCTGTTTACTAGGGGAATTTAACTGTTTATGTTAAGATATAGAGAAGCCTCATGCTTACAATAGTCCAAACAGAGGCTTTCAGCACTGGGCATTGAATCAGTTTTGTGTTACTGTACATGAATTTCTGGCAGACAACATTAAGCTAACAATAAAAAGGCTCATGCCAGTGATTTAATGTCACACTTCTGTAAAGTTAGGCAACTTGCAAAAGACGGACTTTTAAAAAAAGGTCAAAATTGAAGAGGCCAATGCCAAGATAACATGACTTTTAGCCTCAAGTATTGGTCCACCTCCAAGGATGCTGGCTTCTACACTTCCCATAATGCAAGTCGTTAGCGGTTGTCAGTCATCGATCTTTCCTCTTAAATGGCAAAGTCTTTCAATCACCACAGTCTTGGTTTGAAAATAATACTGTCAACTCAAGGTCCATTTACTTCCATTTTCATGACAACTGAGCAATTTCTGTTATGCTATGATGAAGGTTGAAAGCTTGAATTTACAATGTTTGATCAAACTGTCACTTTCACAGACAAGGATGAACTGATTAACGACCTAAGGCTTGTAATGTGGGTTTTTTTTTTAGAAAATTTTAGCATCCAAACCCAAATGGAGATAACACTGATGACATCATCGAGGGTCACTTTGTTTGACAAAGCTCTTCCGGGGTCACAAAAATATTATGCCACTATCACAAGCTGAGTAATCTCTGCAGGATATTATGTTTCTTGAAAGACCATTATGTGTATAATTTAAAAATATCTGACTTTTGCAGCCTCTAGTGGTGATATCAAAAAATCAAAAAATCAAAAACTGCCCCACTGATTTGACGCAAAGATGAGCGGCCGAAACACATAACCCGCATTAATTTTCACTGTGATTGTCCAAACGATTACAAAAATGAACAAACAAACAAATACACAAATGAAAAACAAGTTTTATTATCAGAAAAATGTGAAATATCACATCAATTCTACACAAAGAAAAATTACAGATTTAAGAACATTTAAGGATAGAGGAATATTATTTACTAGAAAACAACTAAAAAATCATTATTCACAGACACAGACATAAACATGACTGCATGCAAATGAAGTACATGAGATCTGAAAGATATCTTGGGACGGGACACGACACTGTTTAATATGACAGCCGCCTTCTGAATGAAGAGAGCCTCCATTATTGAAAGTAGTCCTTTTGTGCTTGTCTCGCTCTCCCCTCTCTGAGTTGTCGACCAGCCTCGGGGAACTCGGAGCTGTGTTCGTCTTCCCTCTATTTCTGCCTCCCCTCTGTGGTGATGAACAGCGACGCTGCGCTTGTCTCCAATATATGCATTTGTATCAGCAAGGAAACCCCTTAACGTTTAGAAGGAAAGAAAATGGTTTCTCCATTTTTTGTGTATTGATTGTTTCATGGAGTGACAGATTACACATTGGTATTGCACTCACACCTTTTTAAATTTTTTTTTGTGTGTGTGTGTGCTCTTGCATGTGTGTGCTGCTGATCCCTGGCGGCCCGTCCCACAGTAGCCTAAGTGATTAATGAGCAGCAAAAAGGACGCTGACAGTCCAAACTCATGTCCTACCCTCTACCACCATATGGGAATTGTGGGTAATTCCTGCCACTTCCTGGTTTAAGAGCCCTCCTGGGTGGGAATAAGTGAAAGTAGGAGAACACTGAATTTATGGACACATGAAAGTTCAAGGGCTCAAAATACAAAAACAGCATAAAAGGACGTGATAGTCATTTTATCTACTGAGTGTATAAGCATCAGTTGATATGACCTGGCTGGGAGATAACAGCCTGAAATATAAACAGCTTATTAGGACCAAGATAAAGTTTCTAATTCTGAATTAATGCATCATATCAGTCTTAATAATCACACTAAACCACAAGACGAAAGAGCATTGCAAATTCTGCTTCTCTGGAAAGTTGTTGTACCTTGATGATTTGGAATAAGACATATTGACAAGTTGCTAAAATACTTCACAAAAAAACCCCAAATTTCATCTTTTTGAAGACACTAAAGAATAAGACAATCGTCATAGAAGCCAGACAGTGGGGACCACCCCCTCCACCACCACCACCAATCTGTTTAATGGTTGTTTCAGTCAGATTTAAAGCATGGGACTGACCGACTGACACTGCCATCCCTGCAGCTGCTAGTAGCCACCATTAGTGGTTGAAGAGTAAAAAAAAACCAAAACAAACAACCCTCTGCTTTTAATTTTGAGACTGTGTCACAACATCTGCACTCTATTTGCATGTGCGTGCTCCTGCTCTCAATTGACGCATATCAAATTATTATGACCCCCTGTGCTACATATGTGTGTTTCATTTAAAGCAGCAGTTCACAGCGGCTTTTAATTATTATCCTTGTCCTTGTTACCGTCGTTAGCTGACATCATCAGTCTAAATATATTCATCATTACTAGTTATCCTCCTTATCTTTCTATTTCTCTTCTTCTATTCACGGCATGGTCTGAAGGCTTCTGACAGTTAATTTCACTTTCTATCGGCTAAGAATATCAGGATATTCCACCTTTTACCGTCACCTTTTCCTTCATTTCCTCGGGGTTACCTTGCCAACATCACCATCAGATCACAAGCGTTGTTTTAGCCAATTAGGTCGAAGGATTATCCGCCTGCAGCATACATCTAATCTAAACATGGCATTGGTTGAATTTAAATTAACTATTTAGAGGGAACCATAATGTTTTATAATAAGGTGCTTGCCTTTATTTGCATGAGAAATCATGGCTCATGCAGGTGTGCACACACAAATATAATCTCCAACAATACAGAGCCATGCTCTCTCTCTCTCCACAGTCACACACACACACATTCATACACACTATCTAGGTCTCCAGGGTCTTGACTTAATGTGAAAGGCATTTGTTCACGCTTCACATACTGAACAGACAGTTCATTTGGCCCCTGGTCGTTCTGCAGTAGAAAAGTGTTTGCACATGTGAGGAGAGCCCCTCTTGTCATTTATCTTGTCTGTCCTCGTTCATCCTGCTTAAAAAGACACTCTTGAACCCGCACTGTAAATCATCAGACCTGTTTGCTGGGTTCTCCACTGTCTCTTTTTAATTTGAATTCTGAATTGTCTTCAAATTACATGGTACAGTAACACTACAGAAGCGAGAACTGAAGATAAATTGCAGTGATGTTATGTCAAGCTAGTATTGAAAAATGAATATTTGCGTATCCAGTTAAAACAACACTTCACCCAAAAATGTGTTTTTGGAATATCAAATCATAGTCTCAGCAATATCTGTCCACAGCCAAGTACACTTATATTTAAAACAACAATAATTTTACCAAAATATTTAGAAACAGAAGCCTGTTGGTCACATGTTTGGTTAGATTTAGTTGATCAATTACTATTTAAGACATAGTTTGACTCATTCTGCTGCTTTGTAGTACATTTATCATTTGGCTGTGTCTACATCTTTATTAGTGAGGATTTCTTTTTTGTTGTTAAAATAACTCTATTGGTTCAACCTTCTATCATTCTACTATAAGTCCTGTGTGAGAGCTCCTGACACTGGCAAGAACATAGCATGCCCAAAAGACAGAAGAGCTCCTCTATGAATATTCATGTGCTCTGTATGAAGGTGAGAAGGTGTAACTTATACAAACTTTGCATATATATCAAAAATCTGTTTCAGTATGGTTTTATGTTTATGAAATATGGATATATTAAGGAAACTGGATACAATGTTAGAGGAGAAGCCCTGGTCATTCTTATGACAGGCACTCAATGGTGTAAGAAACCAAGGGATTGGACTTTTATGTGAAAAAAGACCCAAATTTTCTGCATAGCTTCTATATTTTAGGGCCCATGGAGACTCCCCATGGCTGAACTAACTTCAGTTCAGCCCTTTACAAATGAGGATTAATATGCATCAATCATGTAACTACTCCCGACTTTCTTAACAGACAAAATATATCAAACTATGATGGCAAAGCAAATCATTTTCCAAGGGACTTAAACCCTCAAATAGAGAAGAAACATTTTGCCAAAAACATGACATTTTGAACCATGCTGAGCACACAGAAAGGTAGCAGCATATAAACAGACTGGTTCAGAGTTTTTTTTACATTTTGGTGCCTCATTTTTACCATGGAACCTTGTGGGCTTTAAAAATCCACTGTAACTGTTGAGAATCTGTCAAAGCCATGAAGGACCAAGCCACAGATCTTTCAGAGCTGAGTGATTTTCATGCATGTTTTCAGTGGAGAATGTTACTACTCTACTGTACACAAATAAAAAAAGGAGGGCCATATCTTTACAGTTTTTCTTTTTAACAGAAATTTCTAACCTGTCTTTTCCTTCTCTAATGCCCTGCCAACCAAAGAACGATGTTAGTTTCAGTATCAGTGGAGCATTAAGTGTTTAATGATGTTCTGATTAGTTTTTCAGAAGCTTAAAAATTCAAGTAGGAATATAAATTGTTATTCTCTG
>JAPZDZ010000016.1:2260973-2271676 GCA_029783805.1 Acanthurus tennentii | reverse complement strand
GCTCATTCTGCTAAAATTAGTCTGTTTTGTCTATTTCAAAAAGTGTTCAAAAATATCCTTGTTAATTGTATTTTCCTAATAAAAGCATTCGGTCAGAATACAGGCTTGCTCTTTGGAGTCCAATAGCACTTCTAACTCTACAGTCAGTTTTGAAAAAAAAAGTCTTAATTAATATAATACAAATGATGATTTTTTTTTTAAATGTATACATCGGTTTTTATTTTGTTTTCTTCCTTCCCTCCCTGCATGTTCAAAAGATTAGAAGCCAGATATTTTTTTTTTTAGGCACAAAACTCAAGCTTATATTAGAATATATATTTTGTATTTGTAGATTGCCTTGAAAAGATTGCCTTGCTGTGCCTCTGTGGTTTATTTTATATTTTTCTCCATTCCCCAGGTCACCACTGGGAATCGTACTAAGCATTTTGTGTCCTATCGGCGCAACGAGTTTGTCCAAATGAAGTTCCCCAAGTATGCCTTGCCAAAGGTAAAACACACAAAATCACATTTCTTTCACTGCTGTTGTCACTTCCACTTAAACTTTGTGTGTTTGCCAATGCATCTTTTAACACAGTTTCTATAGACTTAGCAAATCCATTTATTTTTTCAAAACAAGATCAACATACAGCTAGTGCCAAACACTACACACCAACAGTTTTAGTGTTTGTTAATGGTTTAAGAAGCTTTAAAACACCAAAACAATACAAACTGCAGTTAAACACTGAACATGTGTGAAAACATTTTTTTGTAACTTTTGGTTAGAACAGTAAAAATGTAAAATATTTGCACGAAACACCACATGCCCTGAAAAAAACACCTACGAAGCCTCTCATGTTTAAACTTAAAGCCAAAACACATGTCAAAGGCAATTTGACATGTGTCCATTAAGGTGAGAGCACTTTAACTTTACTTACATGTTCTCTGACAAGTCAATACATGCACTTTTCTTGCACTCTTAGGATTCAAACCTAGAACATTAAAACCCTCTTTCCACTATGTTCCATGTCTTTGTTGGTGTCAGATGTTAGTGCAGCACCTGCACCAAAATTAGTTCTGATACCAGTGTGATACACGATAGCTCTCATAAAATATTCACCACTATGTATCGATCCAGTCACATCCCCAGGTCAGTGACATAGGCAAAGACGATAAATGAGCTCCGCTTCAACACGAGACAAGAAACCTTTGCTTTAAACCTTGCTCGTCATGGCACTTGGGGCCGTTTTAGCGCAACACTATCCTGAGTGCTATTGAACTGCGCTGATTGAATGCACAGGCCAAAGAGACATCTCATGTATTTTTTAGCTTTAACCTAAAAAAAGAAAACCTTTAAGACAATCACTGCCATTGACACTTTGTCAGAGAGGACAGTGTGGAGTGGCGTAGAGTGTTTTCACACACACTCTCAAGGAAACATAAAGAATTACTCTCGTTCAACTCCAGACCACCACTTAGAGAGATGTTATGCCTCAATTGCTTGACTACTAGTGCTGATACAGAATAAGGTAGCTGTCTCCTCTATTGAACTGACTGGAGCTACAGTCCTCAGTGATCCTCAACGAAGGTGAAATGCATTGAATTACACACACTCGCACACACACACACCACACATCCATACACAGACACTTGCTTTCCTTCAAACAAGTAGAGACGCCAGGAATCAATTTGATAAGGTGTGGCAGGAAAGCTGTGGATAAATCAGTTTGTGTAAGTTTGTGTGTGCGTGCGTGTGTGTGTGGGTGTGTGTGTGTGCATGTGTGCGTGTGTAAGTGTGTGTTTAGTTAAAACATGCCCCAGTTGCTCTCTCTCTCTTGTCTTCCTCTCTCTACATGTGTCCTCTTACTTGGGTGAGCAGATAGGTCACAAGTTTCGAAGCTTTTAGGTCAAGCGACACAGAAAGGGAACAGGAGAGAGCAACAGAGAAAGAAAAGAGGGATGGAGTAAGAGCTGAAAAAGAGGAGAGGAAGGGAAAGTGTGTGTGTGTGTGTGTGTGTGTGTGTAAGTGTGTGTATGAGAGAGGGGCAGTGTTTCGAGTGCCATATTTTTCCACTGTGAATAATTGAAAGGCTGGAGGATGAAAAATGCAGAGGCCATCAGAGAAAGCAGTTTGGCTCTGTCCTGGGAGACCTGACCCAAGTTATGGATTAACCACACACAGACACACACACACACACGCACTTATGTACGGACACTTTCATACAGCTTGCTGGGCTGTGAAACCACAGGTAATAATTGTCCCTTTTTGCTCTGCTTCCATCCTGCCTCCTGCTGTCTGTCACTTAGGATGTAAACATCTCTCTGTCTTTTTAACACTTTATTTAACAAAGTAATACTATACAACCACAGTGCACTGTCAACTCCAGTAAACTGGCTAGGATGTCTTGCTCAATCGCTCTATAGTGGTAGATTCTGAAAGAGAGAGAGGAACTCTGAGATAGATTCAGAAATGTTTTCTGAATGTTTGTCACTGGTTTTGTGCACAAACATGCAAAAAAAAAATGTGCTCATATTTTTGGTGAACCGATGATCTTAATCTATCTGTTTGCAAATAATAAAAATGAACATAGATGACTACAGCAAAAGTTGACAATCTTCACGTAAAGATGTGGGAGCCAACAAATATTATAGAGCACTGAGTTGTTAAAATTTTGAAAATGTATCCCCCTGCTGCCTTGCCTTTACATCTTTTATTTATTGTTGGTCATATATATTTAATTGTCTGAGCTCTGCCCTTTTCTGGTTAATTATAGTATACAGAGAAGCAATTTGTATTATAGTATATTGATAATCTTTTGTATCCACAGTTTTCAAAATCTTTGGAATCTTATTATCTAATGCCGGGTTTAGACATTTTGGCTCTTTGGTGTGATATTCCACTTGTATTATTAAATTGATATTTAATGAGACCAGAGCCTAAAAGTGTTATTAACTTAAAGTAAAATCTCCCATCCTTATGTATATTGTGCTTACCATATATGAAAAACAAGTCCAAAAATCAGCAACATTGTCATATAAATTTGAAATAACACATTGAACTAACCATCCGATCAGTCCTGGAAAATAACAGCAAGTGAATGATGATCACAAAAAATTATTAACAGAAAGAATGGCAAAGGTACAAATACCAAAACTTTAAAACTTCAACTGGGTTAGGAGAGCTACTGCTGATGACAGCAGAGGTGTGATCACTCTCTTTAGCTCTAGCATATTGCATATGTTCCTGACCTCTTTCTGACACAACTTTGCTCAATATTTTGTTGGTGCCTGTGAGGCTTTGGAAAGCTTTAAGTGAACTGTCAGATTTGAACAGTTAACAAACAGTGATGATTGGTTGCAGAAACAAGCACTGATTTACCTCTGTTTTGGGAAATATTTTCGTCAATCTCCAAAAACTTGTGGCAAGTAGAAAATCAGGGCTCTAATCCTGTTGTGTGAACCCAAAAGAGTGTAAGAGGATTGATCTCATCTTCTAGAGGATATGTAAAAGGAAGCAAAGTGGAAGCCTATAAAGTCTTTTTGAAAGGTAAAATGTGTGGGCTGACTGTATCAAAGACCTCTTTACAAAATTCAGCGTGAATAATGTCCAAGGGGCATGATGAGGATTTAAATGATTAATGGGATCTGTTAGAGTGTGAAAGGAAATGAGCTTAACACTACTGAGAGAGGGTGAGCACATTGAAGAGGCTATTATGTCAGAGTTGACTGCTGGGGGAAATCTGGTATCATACACATTACCACTTAAAGACTAACAAAAAGTAAAATTTGCGTTTGAACTTAAAAAACAAACCAGTTAGTTTAGCTCTTAGGCATTATAAGAAATGTAGGTGGCCACTTGTTATTTACATGACTGGTACATAAATAGAACTTGTATAATAGGTGGAAAAAATCAATAATGATTATGTCAGTGTTTCTTTTATTCAAACACCTTCCCTTAACTACAGGTTCATTCATACTTCTTCACTCTGTTCACACATTCTCTAGAAGCATTATTTCATATGAGCAAACCTGAGTTAAATTGGGCTAGATTCATCAATAGTGAGAAATGGTGTTTTTTGTAAAAATTAACCATACAGCCTGGACAGACAATACAGCCTGGACATCATTAACCATACACCCCAGACAATGGGGGTTCTGGTTGTACCAGTAAAAGCTCTAGGTGCTGGAGGGGGCATGTTCAATATTGACTTAGACATAAAGTTACTTACTTTCTTTTATATCTTCCCTCCATCTGTGACACCTGTTGTGGATGTTACATAAATTAATCTGCTAAGGACAGCCTGATTTTGTTGGCTTTTTCTCAGAGAAGCTCCCTTCTTTGGCTGTCGTGGTTTTTAGATTTTTCAATTCAAATTATTTTAACTCAACTATAACATAAAATATGATTCTTTGTAGAGCCCTATGAAAAGAAAAGACTTATAGATGAAATTCACATAGTTTGGCTACATTTATAACAACCTGGCCAAGCTTCAGAAAAGGCCCTTGGAATAAAACAAAAACATCTCTGAAGAACCTCTTTCTAAGTCAGAATCCAGCCTCAGAAATTGTTCTGGTGGAAGCCAGAACCTCCAGAGCCAGAACCTCCTGAAAAAGGTGGTGCTCAGGAGAGAACCTTTTTTGGGAGGTTCCAAGTGGTTCTCATCCAAGGAAGTTCTATGTAGAACTTTTTATTTGTGGTACAAGGATAGTTCTAGGTAGAACACTTTATTTGGGTTCTATGGAGAACCTTTTTAGGAGGTTCTGGCCAGAATTTCCAAGGATAGGTCTAGGTAGAACATTTAGTTTGGGTTCTATAAAGAACCTTTTCAAGGAGTCTTGGTGAAACCCATTCAAGGTACTTCTATGGAGAACATTTTTTTGGGTTCTTAGAAATACCTTTTAAGGAGACTAGCTGGAATAACCAAGGATAGTTCTTGGTAGAACATTTTATTTTTTTCGTATGGAGAATCTTTTTTGGGAGGTTCTGACTGGAATTTCCAAGGATAGTATTTGGTAGAACATTTTATTTGGGTTCTATGGAGAACCTTTTTTAGGAGGTTCTTGATGGAAATTCCAAGGATAGTTTTAGGTAGAGGTTTTTATTTGGGTTTTGTTGAGAACTTTTAAAGACACCATAAATGGGTTCTCTAAAGGACTTTTTTAGGTATTCTGTGATGGAACTCTATGAGAATGGTTATAGGTTAACATTTTATTTGGTTCTAAGGAGAATTAATTAAGTTTTCATGGTGGAAAAGAAAATCATAAATGTTCTTGTTTTTGATTAAACATTTATTTGGGCTCTTAAGAACATTGTTTTTAAGTTTTTATGATGGAACTTTTCATTTAAAGAGTTTCTCTTAGAACCAAAAAAAAGGACTCTTCTTTGCGCAACCAAAGAAACAAAGAACCCTTTATGTTTTTTGCTAACACCTTAATTTCTAAAAGGGTATAATGTAACAAGAGTAGTATGGTATGGTGCAGCAACATTAGTTTCACCTTTTCACTTGACACTTCCTTTGATTCACCTTCACCCTCCCCTCTGCTTTTTCTTTTTTTCATTCTTTCTGACTTTCATCCAATAGTGTTGGATTTAAGTATACCTTAAAGCCGACGAATCACAATGTTTATTTTCATTTTTTATTGTTTTTACAGTTTTTTCCTACATAAGTACTTCAATTTTTGAGAATGTACTTTGAGTGTCTCTTGATCCTGGCAGTATCTGTTTAAGTGGAAGGTGAACTTCAGCCTTTTCCATCACATTTTTTCCTTCTGTTTTTGTCTTTCTAGTGTCATTACCACCATGCTAAGTTAGGGTAAAGGGAAATTTAAAATAGCTGAGTGTAGGTTGTTTTTGCATCAGGGTGTCGTTCAGCCTCTACGACCCAGGATCTCTGATATTTCACTCTTGGAAGTGGCCCTTGTCTCTGGGGTGACTGTGGCCTTGCTCATCTTGACAGAGATGGATGGAGGGTGTTTGTTTCAGAGGGCACTCAGTGATGCAGCACCAGTAAGAGGGAAACTAATAGGGGTGTCCAACAACTTTAAGTTAGGATTTAAGCTATAGATTAAAGTACAATGCACTTAAAGTGGAAAAGGTGGCATTTTTAAAACATACAGTTTAGGATGCCATAAATACAAAATTCCCATGACCTCTTAGTGTCTTTCTCTTATCATAAATTTAATTCCTTTAGCCATGGTGAAATGTAAAAGCCCAGTTTGAATAGCACCACAGACTTCAGCAATGGACCAGCAAATACAGCATGAAAGAGTCCAGACAAAACAATGAATGATTAATAATTTATCTGACACAAAGCTCTTGTTACAAGCACAGACAGTTGAACTCTAACTGATCATGTAGTTAGTCAAAAGTCAGTATCTTTGTTTTTTCTGTTGTGGGAAATTGAAAATTAGTCAGTTGAAAAAAATCAGCATTATCTAAGAAAAAGGACACTATTGGCCCTCTTGCAGTCATCCACTTTCTCTGTCTTAAGGACTAACCCAGGGAGATCCAAGAGAATATGTAGACAATGCCAGGCAAGGGTGAACTGCACATGTATGTAACAAGAGCTTTATAATCTATCTCCCTTTTCCTTGGGCATTAACCTTATCAATCACCCCTCAATTTTTGAAGCAAAATTTGCAAAGGAATCTTTTTGTGTTGCCAGCATTCTTCTACATTTTGGCTCTTTTCTTATTCTATTTTTTTATTTTGCCTCTGGCACTAGTTTGGTAACAGTTAAAGGTGGACTGGGATCTAGTTCAAGACAAAGTGAACTGTTGGATGATGGTGCCAGAGTTTCAACTTTTATTCTAACTATTCCAATCCTTTTCCTTCTTTTTCCTCTTTTAACTCATACCATCTGCGCACTTAAACCCTTACAAATGGTGGTGGAATGGAGTTCTTCTTGTGGCAAGTTTCTAAAGTTCAATACTGATTTCAGCATTCAGAACAGTTCCCAGACTTTGGTTACTGAAAGAAAAACTAACACTTTCTTTAAGGTTTCGTCACAACACTTGACTGAGAGATCTGCATGGTTTTATACACTCAGATAGTGCTCCATGACTATTCTTGATGTCACAGCTCAGAAAAGTAACCTTGTTGACTGATCTTTTTATTTACTTATCTCAACTAAATTAATCCAGTTAAGTTCTTGTTTTCAAACATCGGCTCACTAAGTGTATAGAAAGGCCTCTTTCATCTGCCGTTTACTATAATCCTTTTCAGTATTGGAATCATATTTCAAACAGAATAGAAGGCTTTAAAAAAACATGTTGCTCAACCGCTGTGTTTGATCTGTGAATTTAAGCTGCAAACTGCAGGAATAGAAGCAAGCACTTCATAAGTACAAACATAAATAGATGAGATTAACAATAAGTTGTTGGGGGGGTCTAATAGTTGCAGAATGACCCTCTGATATGTGGTTTTTTAGTGTATCTGCACATGAAAAGGCAAAGTCTTTAACTGTGTATAACAAATCTCTGTGGACTTGAGTTCTTTCCAAACCTTTCCCGTTAACATGCATAACAATGCAGTTCCTTAACTTTAAAGGGAGTGTAAACTGGGTATGAGGCAATGTGAAAATGCAAATGTTGAGAGGCAGGACGTAAGATATTGCATCTGATCTATACTATGTTCCTAACCAGAGCTGGCACTACCCAAGGTGGCATCCTAGGCAAGATTTTATTTGCCCCCCGCCCCCCACGGCTTCTTTCTAATGTAGGAGTTTTAAGTTCTTTGTTCAGACATAAGGTTTTCACCAAAGAACTTGAAACTCCTACTTAAGAGTTAATAGTAATAATTAGTTTTAATTTTGTTTTTCACGATTTTTTGACGCCCCCTGGAAGCCGCTGCGCCCTTAGCATTTGCATATACTGCCTGCTGGAAGGGCCGGCCCTGTTCCTATTTTATCTATTTGGTCTTGTCTATCACACACATATTAAAAACACATTTCTACTGTAACAAATACATATTGTGTTTCCTGTGGCTGCTTTTTAATAAAAAACACCTCATATTTCACCAGTTAAATGCTTTTAATGTGAAGCAATGTTGTGTTTACAGATATCAGTGGAATAAAATTAAGCTGGATTGCATTCTGCACTGTTTCCTTGTGAATCTCTCGTGCTTGGATCTGAATCCAGAGGGGGCATATTAGACTGTGCTGGTAATAATAAAACTTTTTTTTTCAGTCAAGGGCTCTAATCTAACCCTTGATCTTTATTCTTGTAAGAAAGCTGATCAGATCATTTAAAAACTGAAAATTCAGCATTCATAATACTAGAATGTCCTAGGTTTACATGTGTTCAGTCAGTGGTGTCTGCATATATTAACAAGTACATCCCCACCTCAACACGTCTTCTGCAGCACATAGGATTATGTTTGAGCTGCTCTGGTGGGTGGAGGGCTGACTCTGAATGTTAAAGGCATCACAAGTTAAAGTTTGCACGTTGCCAACTCCTCCTCCAGCTTCAAACTGCTGCCTGAGCTGAGCTGTCAGCCGTAAACTCAGGCAACACCACAGTGCTTAAAGGGAATAGAAGTAGGAAGAAAGGAAAGGTAGACTAAGGTGAACTCTGCAAATGATCAATGTAGTTATCATTTGTGCAATTGAGTAACATGACTTGGATCGAGCCAGTCTTGGATTGCAATTTACTGACCTTAGACTAAACTTGATAATACCAAAAATAAGACCTCTAACTTGACTTGGACTCATGTCAATGACTCAGACTGATACCAAGTCAAAAAAGGTTATTTAAAAAGTGTGTCACAAATTAATTAATTTTTCGTATTATTCTAAACTAAACGCCACCACTATTCTCTCCCGACACATAAACACTTCCCAAGATCCACTTTGTTTAAACCAATTCTCCAACATTTAATTTAGTTGCAGGTGAGAACAATGAGGAACTAATGTTACAGAAGTCTTGTTGGAAAAACTCCTAACAAAGGTCATTTAATTTACGGGTGTTCAACAAAAAAAGAGTTGCACTATGCAAAATGTGTCTGTTAAGAGTTAAAAAAGACACGATGACTTTGCTTGACATTTTGATTACACAAAGAACTGTGAATAGTGGTTTGTTTTTAAAATGGCATAACATTTGGTGAACAGTGTGTAATGATTTGTCAAGGACTCAAACATCAAAGTTCAGTTTTTAGTTTGAAGTTTGAATTCATGAGTTTAAAAATAAAAGAAAAGAGAATGGCTAAAGGAAGAAGACATAAAGGAGGGTGTGCAGTCATACTGCTGTTCTCAGAGTGTTTGTATGTTTTTGTTCTTCAAGCATGGCAAAGAATTGCCCAATTGAGGTGTTACTATAAACTCCAGCTTTAATAATTGCACCTGCACTGAAATTAACAACAGCTATGTGCACAATTGTGTTCCTCTTTTCACTTGTGGCATACTTCCTGGCAATATGTACACAGCCTGCAATGACTCAGAATCAGTACATCTATGAATATGAAGATTAGTGCAGAGCTTTCAACACTGTTATTACTCTTTGCAACAACCATAAATCCACAGGTAATTGAGCTCTAGAGCTTTTTTTTTTTTTTTCTAAGCACCTTGGCAGAGTGTCAATGATTAGAGACACACCTTCTGGGGTATTTTCCCTCGCACCCTGATGGCTTTATCTTCAAATGTTATGTTAATGTAATCACTAACACAGGGAAAGTGCTGAGTCGCTCCTTGCACTGTCGTTACATTCTTTCATGAGTGATGAAGCTATTTGCATCCAAGGCTTACAAGCTTTGACAGAAACACCTAACAAGTTTTCTAAGCTGCCAAAAATGGTCTTTCGATGGGTAAAGCTTTCCCTTATCTCTCCTGTTTTTTATGTGACTTTGTTGCTCAGTATTTATCTGATTATGTTCCCTGACTCGCAGCGAGTTACTGTCAAACATTTCTATGAATCAGACTTTTCAGCCTTCACCGCTTAATATTTTCTCTCTTCCTTTTTTCCTTTTACATTTTATTTTCTCACATTCAATAATAAAACAAAGAAAACAGTATTGAACATTTTTTTTCTTTCTCCAATATAATTTGCTTTCCCTTCTCTTGTTCTTTATTACCTACATCAATGATTGAGAGAATACTGTCTCCCTTTGACAATAACACTTGTTCTTTCATGTCCTCCCTCCTTCCATCTCTGCCCTCAGGATGTTCAGATAGTTAGCACAGACGAGAACCAGGTATTCCTCGCCCTGCAAGAGTGGTACCAGTCAGACACATATAACCTGTACCAGTCAGACCCTCAGGGCGTCTACTACTCCATCGTCCTGGAAAATGTTCGCAGCACCAAACAGCCTGAGGAGAATGTCCTCATCGACATACTTGAGGTGAGATGGGGTGGAGGAATGGGGATATGGTTTATGGCCATGCACATAGGTCTCATAGAGCACTTTGCAAACAATCTTCGGCTCAAAATACAGGAACCTTCTTGAATGTTTTTGTTTCTGAAGCCAGAGCAACAGGTCAGTGTTCAGAACTGGATTATCTAGTGGATGTGGCCATGTAAATAAAGAGAACTATTCAGTTGGGCTTAAATAATAAATCTGGTACTGTTTTTTTGTTTTTCTTATGCTTAACAAATCCAACAATCCATCGTTTCTGGCTGAATTAAATAACTTAAGAAAAGCATAAATTATTTTGGATAGATGGAATTTTGGGGAACTCTTCTCTTTAACTGATTAAAACACACTCTGGTGAGTATTTTCAGCACTAGGAGGCTGA
>JAPZDZ010000016.1:2238052-2249002 GCA_029783805.1 Acanthurus tennentii | reverse complement strand
AAGAGGCTCAAACAGGCCGGTCCAGCCTGGCCTTGCTCTATATTTAAGGGGGCTCAAGTTTCCTCCATCAAGACACTTTCCTCTTGATCTGTATGAGTAGGATGCCCAATTTTGTGGCACTAACAGGAACTGGTCTTACTTCTGATTTCCTACAAAGCTATCCTCCCTCTTTTCCTCCAGAGGGTTTGATTGCCATTACAGCAGAGGTTGATGGTAGACGTTTGTGCCCTCTGGTCCCCACCTGGCCCCATCTCGCTTTTCTCCACTCAATTTTATTTTTATGCTTCTGCTCTGTATTTGTGCACTCAGTGGTTCGGTCTCACTTTCTTTGTGCGTCTCTGCTGGGCTCTTTGTCATGCCTCACCAGGCTTAGATCAGAAGAAGCAGTCAGCAGTACAGGTGCAGGGACTTTTATTACCACTCAGACCTCAGCTGGTCAGCTTCATGAACTTCTGATATGACTCAAGTTGTTAGACTGATTGTATATGTTGTAGAAATGATCAGTAGTTAGGTGTTTCAAGTTGTGAGTTTTGCAGTAGTTAGCTTTTAGCCTTAAAATGAGAACTAACTGTCATTGGCTCTGTGCAACGTCAATCAGTCTTTTAGTCTTTTAAACCCTTTAAATCCAGGTGAAATATCATAACAACTGATTTGATTAAAATTTGCACAGACGTTTATAATGCCCAGACAGTATTATCACTTTCAGCATACTGACACTTGGTCAAAACCTCCTCGCTCTGTAGTGATACCCTGTACTTTAAGTGACACCATGGATTTGTGACAAAGTGTCTGTGTGTGAGAATTAGGGGTGAGAAATGGTTCAGCCTGAAGATAAATTTAAGTGACAAGTGATTCCCTGTCTCTTAAAGCAGCACAACCATTGGATTTTCCTCCTGTCCAATACTTCAGTATATGACAGGATAGTCAAAATAAATGCTGAATTCTAAACCATCTCAACTTGACTTTAATATAAATGCCACAGTGCCAATGTGCTAACATGGTAAAAAATGGGGTGAAACATCACATACATACGTATATGAGCATGTTTATCATGCCAACATGCTAAAACACCATATGTATACTTTTAAACAACAGCATGATAATTCTTTCAAGCATACTCATGGCATGTCAGAATTACATTAAAGAACCTAAGTGTAGACACTAGCTTGTTGCTTTTCTATCATTGGGTTTGCTTTGAGCCTCTGGAAGAAGTGCATCTTTGGCTGGTAAAGTTCAATAATGTAAGCCTGAATCTGGCCGGCTGAGTGTCGTATGTCTTAAATGTCTTAAATTCCCTAAATCCAACAGATTAAAGTAGTAGCATTTGCATTTTGTAACTCAATAGTAATTCAGATCTAAGGACAGCGAAGTTTGATTTGATTTCCACTGCGCAATCAAGAACATCACAGTGCTACAAGCATAACTGTAGACCTACAGTCGTTTTTATTGTCTTGAATTTAAATTGAGATTGTTTTGTTCCTTACTTATGGAGCACAAACCTTCACCCTCGTACTGTTTGGTGTCACATTGGTCAGAATTAACAATAATAAATATTGGCCCAAAAAGGGAGCTTCAGATGTAAACAGTTGACGTAGGCTTTAAGAGTATATATTTTCTATCCTTCTTACTGTTTCCCTTTTTTCCCCCAATCTTTCCATCAGTAAGTTAGCTGGAGTGAGACTTGTCACATCATCTCAGACTCCAGGCCTAGGCCCAGAGATAAGACCAGCTTCCAGCTGTAATCTGCTGGGAAGGGCAAAGAGATGGTCACACACACACACACTTACACACACCCACATGCACCCGCACACACATGCACACAAACACAGACAGGCAGTCAGACACAAGAAGGAGAGACTTCACCACTCAAACTCACTCACCATTATCTGTCATGTGACTGACACACATCCTCTGGGTTGACACAAACACACTCAAACACACACATATATAGATTGTCCATCTGGCTACGGCGAGATAGGGTCGACGGTAAAGGAGGGATGTTGAGGGCAGCTCATGTCTGACAGATTAGACAGGGTCTATTTCCTTGCCACTGAGTTTCGATTTTTGACGACGCGGCCTGCCATCCCATAATGAAGTCTTTGAGCAGTGACTTAGCACCAAGGACAGGTGGGGGTGCGCAGATTGCCCACCACTAATACTAATGACAGCTGGTCAAGTATCAGAGACTGGACAGACTCTCAGTGGGGTTGTACTGCACATGCTGTTGTTTGAAAGCATCATGCTAGCTTATTCTGCTACATCCACACCAATTGCACCATTTTAGTTTCCTGCACCTTTTTTGCCACTTAAAGGCAACAAAGGTAAACTGTATTTGAGCTTTGCTCTTTAAAGTATTAAAAACAGGAATGTGTCTTGGCATCAATCTTGATAAAAAAATTGCTGATTTTAGCCTAAAAAATGATGGACACAGAAAATAATGGTAATAAATTCTTACTTCTTCTGCTGTGTTAGTGTAAGAGTTTAATTTGCCAACAATTTTACCCTCATGTAAAAGGAAGAAAATTTTATCTTTGGAGCTTTAAGTCCTGCTGTCATTCAGTACACATAGAATAAGATGAAATAATATAACAGCGCTGCCAGCGATAACTTATGTACTATGATAAAGACAGAATGGTTTGACATGAAATTAAATGCCAAAACACATCTTGCTAAAGCTAAGAAAATGACTTCGATTGGAAGCCGTCAAGAGCAAGGGATGATGTTAGATGGTGTACAATGTTGCATTGATGCTAAAATATGCTAATAAAATCATTAACATTGTCCAGTGTCTGAATAAATTGACAAGCCATGATTATAATGCTGCGATGGTAAATCAATATTCATTGTGCATTAAGTTTATGGGTTAATTTATTTATTAGTTATTAATGTATTTCGATCTTAGTTTCTTCAAATTTAGGTATTTTTGATATTTTAGGTAATGTTTTCTTTGGTGCAGCAAAGTAGACTTAATGACCTGTTTGTCTGGTAAATTTATTTATTTATTTTGTCTTGCGGAATTTCTTTCTTACCACAGAGAAAAGTCTATGGCAAACTGCTTGAGAAAGCAGTTTTCTTTCAGTTTTTTTATTATAGTTTAAATTCAAACTGTTCATTGAATTTCATCTCATTGTCTCTTTTTATTTATGTATTTATTACTTATTTTGCAAAGAGCCCATGTCTTAGTTCCTCTGGATTATCCACTCACCATGCTGTCAGCAGTTTTCAAATAGACATTTTATTTGCTCAAACTCATGTTTACGCTGCAGATTGGCCAGAGACATCTTTAGACTGTTTCAGAAAAGGAAAGCTGATATTTAATTTTAGTCACATTGCACTGTTTAAAGCAAAAATAAATAAAACAATAAATAAATAAGTAAAAAAAGGTAACTGGCCTGTATTCTGTTGGGATGTCAGCAGAAATTTCTGCCATCTTAAACCGTCAGCACACAAAACCAAAACTATCTGCATGGATATATTTACTGGATTTAGTATTTACATTATCTACAGTGGTATGGCTTTATGATGCGGCAGTCAGTTTGTGGTGATTTATTGGCAACAAGACAGAAAAACATTTTACAGAGAGTGGGACCCACCAGCAATTTCATCTGTGCCTGACCAGTGGACATGACCTTGCATGATTTCAGTAAACTCACTAATAAACTGAGTAAGGATCGGACATCAAAATGGGACAACATAAAAAAAAATTTAATGAGGAAAGGAAATGTATAGGCCACGATCACATATGCCTAAATATACAGTGCTGAATATTTATCTCTCACTCACTTTGTTTCCGTCCTAAAGCAGTTTTGTAGAAAACTTTCAATATTTCAATAGCAAAACAAATTCCAGTATTTGCCTTGTGTGGAGTTCATATTGGACTTGCAAAGTCACAGCCTGAACCAATGGCCAGGAGGTCTGTGTGGTTGGCCTCACTTGGCTGTCATTTAGCTGTCATCGCACATCCTACACTGCCCATATTCAGCATGACAAGATCAGCTTTCAGGTCATTTGCCTTCATATGTGCATGTGTGACTGTGCCCTAAAGGTAGAGCTGAGAGACAGACTACACAATAGCAGACAGTCGACCAGATGAACTTGAAAAACAAAAGAGATAAAGAGATGAGAATGTGAAATGACAGCACATGTAAGTCGGCAGCCAAGACATCCGTCACTTCCCCTCACCAACAATGTTAAAGAGGGCGTCAGTCCTGCTTGGCTTGGACTCAAATGAGGGGACCATGAGTCGCCACCAGCACGGAAGCATATGTTGGAGTTGCTGAGTAGCGTCACATCAGTCTGCTGATGTGAAAAATGCTTTGGCTGACACATGAAAAAGTTCATAATTGGGAATTGTGAACACGACCTGTATTTTACATGAAAACATTGCCATCTAGTGGAGAGGAAGAGGAACTGTCACACTAAGAGGGGGAAAAGAGGCAAAGCTTCAAGGCTTTGTTGCTATTTATTTTTATTGTCAGAGGAGTTTATGATGATAGCAGTGGAGTTATAATCCTAATGTAATGCAGACATTTGGACTCAGCCAGGCTAACTTTTTCTCTTTGTTTCTGCTCTTATGCTAACCAGCAGTTGGCTTTAGCTTCATCTTTAGCCACAGAGGGTGGAATCAGTCAGATCATCTTGATTCATTGCAACAAGAATGATTGGAAAGTTATGTGATACAGATTGAAGTTGACATTTTTAATTTGGTTGGTGGAATGAAACTTCATATTCACATGTAGAGGGATACCAGTGCGTTGACTTTGCATTTGTTTTTGTGTCTTCACAGTGTGTTTGGCCACATCAGCTATAGGTCAGACTGGGAGCTGGTCAAAGTGGACTTCAGGCAGTCTTTCCCCCGTCAGTGTACTGAGTCAGACTACGATTCCTGGCAGCTCACAGATCTGCAGGTAAAGCACACACACAATTACAGTACTAATGGACACAGTTTCAGTACATGTGTGCATATAATTTAAATACAATTATCAATTCCCTATTGGTCACCCTTAGGGAGAAAAATGCATTATGGGTCAGGAGCGGAGTTTCAGAAAGAGGAAGGACACAGCGTTCTGCATCAAAGGAAAAAGCTACACCTCGGCTCTCTCTAGCAAACCCTGTCAATGCACTGAGAAAGACTTCAGCTGGTGAGCACTGACTCTACAAGATCATATAACATAATAATTATATGTCACATCAATAACAATGGACATGGGGGAATAAAACATGAACAAAAAATTTTTAAACATTTAATCTTGTTGAAAAAATTCAAGACTAATTGGCTGGAAAAATAAATGAATAAATAGATAAAATAGCACATAAAGATTTTAAAAATATAAACTTAAAGTCTGTGCATTTACTATAATAACGCATACATGCATATTAAAAAAATACTATCACTATGGAAAATCCAATGTTTGACTGATTATTATTTAATTGTACTAAACTGACTGTAATTGACCAAATAAACAATTTCTAAACATGTTGCCCTCGATGTCACAATATTTTCCCTTATTATATTATTTTTCCATTTTTAGTGTATTTTATGGTAAAAAAAATCGCAATATGTTTTATGCTCCAAATTAAGTTTACTTCAAATTGACTTTCAATTGACACACAAATATGGAGTGCCAAAGTATCAAATTTTCAGTTCAGTGTGTTTACTACTTGTTTTTCATTCTTCCATCTTATCTCTTTGTCTTTGTTGTGTTGTGTGTAGTGACTATGGTTTTGAACGGTCCCACATAGAGGGTAAACGCTGCTTTGCCGACTTCTGGCACAATCCAGATTCACCACCAGAGGACTGCCATCTAGGACAAACCTATGAGTCCAGCACTGGGTATGTGCATGTGCACAAACACGCACACATGGACACTAGCAAAGTGATCCTTCCAGCCTTAGCCAGCTTAATTTTCACACATATGACACCCCTTGTTGGAGTCCTCAGTGAGTGGCTTCCTGTTTTGCTTTCTCAGCTTTACACTGCCCTCCAGTATTCCCAGACTTCCTAAGCAGCCCACGGATTATGAAAATCCTCTTTCATTTTTGCCCTTGACAACCTTTGTTCAATCTTGCATTCAAAACACAAAGGAGGCACTTAGAGTGATTGAACGGGTGCCATTGATTTAAGCCAAATAGCCTCTTTTGATCATCCACTTTGTGAATCAGTGTTTTTTGACCTCCCTTTAGGTACTTTAGTGGTTTAGCTCTATCTTTAACAGAAACATAAGTTGATACTGATCCTTTCATCTTTTAGGAAAAAGAACTTACAAACATTTCCATAAATGTTGAGATATTCCCCTTACACTTGTGCTCTCCTCTGCTGTGTTTTAGCTACAGGAAGGTGATATCCAACATATGTGAAGGTGGACTGAACAAGCAGCAGAGTGCAAAACAGCACAACTGCCCTCTGCTGCCCCCTCAAGGACTGCGGGTTGGCATAAAAGGGCAGATGTTGGCCGTGGCACCTGGTGATGACATCACATTTATTGTCCATCAGGAACAGGTGGGATAAAACCAGTTTTCTTCATTCATCTTTTCCATGCTTCCATTAAAGCTTAATCTCCTAAATCCTCATCTCTTCCCGACAGGGTGACACCAGTAGCACCAAGTACCAGGTGGACCTTGGCGACGGAGTTCGGGCAATTTACCAGAACCTCACGGTTACAGATGAGCCCATCCAGCACCGCTATGAGAATCCAGGTGTTTACAAGGTCACAGTGAAGGCTGAGAACATGGCAGGACATGACGAGGCCACCATGTACATCCAGGTCACAGGTCAGCCTCCCAAACAGTCACTGAACATTTTTATGTGGTTTTTAAACAACTGTGCAGTGCTTTTTGTCTAGAAAGGTGGTGATTTTTTACTTACTAATTAGTTCTCACTTGAGCCTTTTTAAGTATTTTAGACCAAGTTCAAGTCAAATCTCAGCTGTTTCAGTCAAGTTTTTATGGTTTATCTAGCTAAGCTAAACAACTTATATATAGCAAAATGACAAAAATCAAACAACTTAATCATTTAAATAGAAAATGCACAATAACTTCTAGTTGCATGTGAAGAATCAAAAACGTTTTGAATTTTAAAGAACACATTTTAGCATCTGTTAGTTAACTTTAAAAAGTGGTCACTCATATTTTTTTAACAAAACAACTCCATAAATTATTCTTAGAGTATATGATTATTTTTGCTGTTGAATGTAGAAGGCTGTCCATGATAACAATGATGTTGAATGTGCAAAATTGAAACAAAGACCTGACCAGCTGTCATCTTAAATATCAAGATGGATACAGGATACAGGTTTAAAGAGGAATTAAAAGAACATTAGACTGACTCAGTTATTTAATATGTCTGTCACAAATATTCGCTGAGATCTACTGATTCAGACTTGTGCCATGACCGTAAAAAAGAACTGCCAAGAAAAGCCATGGCCCTGACATACACATTCTTATAAGCTTGATGCACACACAGACATATGTGTTGTTCACCTGAATCAACAAGGTTCAGGTATTTATACAAAAACATTCTTGTAGGTAATTTTATGAACATTTTTTCATGCAGTAGCAGCCGTCCTCCGCATTCTGCTTAAAACCAGCAAGGTGGCATAAAAAATAGGACAGTTCTGATATTTGTGCAATGAAAACGTATTGAAATTAATCTTGAATGCAACAAAAAACAAACAAGAGTTCATTTAATAACCAGAAACAGGAACTAGCACATAAATAAATGATCATGTGAAACAAATCTATGGTGTTTCATTCAGTTGGGATCGAAGATTGTTTATATTTAACATTAGTCTTTTAGTTGGATAAGACAACTTTTTGAATTTTTAAAACATAATGTGGTGTCTTATTGTGGGTATTTATTTGAGTTTAATCTGAAAATAAAGCTTCTCAGTAGCTGTCATGAACTGTCAAGATTATACTAGATTCAGTCTCTGAAATAGTACCTATAAGCTTGAAAGCTTTTATTGTTCGTAAAAAAAAGAAAGTGTTTGTGATGTTATAAATAATGTTATTTTTTCTCTTAGCCCCTCTACAGGAGGTACACTTGGAAGTGGTTCCCATTGCTGGGAGAAGCCATGAAGTCAACCTGACAGCCGTGGTTCTTCCCGCTGAGGCCAACCTAACTGTCTTCTATTGGTGGATAGGAGACAGTCTGCAGGTAAACAACATGCTACAAATTCCCACCTATGAAATTAATTGACTTCAAAATATACTCAATAATTCCGTGAAGCATTATAAGTTTATCTATTGGCCACTTAGAGGCATCAAAACAAGGTGAAATTGCAACATATGATTTTAGAAAGTTGTCATAGCTACCCCCTCTCAGCCAGAAAATTAACCCAGTGGATAAATTCAGTATCGATTCTCTTTTAGCTATGTTTGTCTATCAGCTAATATGAAAAAAAACCTCTCAAACTTAAGTTCCTAAACGCACCACAGTGTTAACCAGCTAGTTTCTACTTTGTCTGCTGTGTGATGTCAGAAGGTCAGTTCACACTGGGTCGAGCAGAGCTTTAAATTTAAGATGACTATTTAAGCCCAACTGCATCATGTTATCAAAGAGGTCATCAATTTGACACCCATGACTTTTCAGACATCTTGTGTACACAGTTCATGTAACTTACTGCTGGCCTGCTGTGACTTTGTCCTGTAGCCAACGCTGACTCTGCAGAACAGCCTTCTCACCCGGTTCTCAGAGACAGGAGAAGTTTCAGTGACCGTCCAGGCCTCAAACGGCCGATCCATGGTGCAGGATACCAGGACAGTCAGAGTCTATGGTAAGGTCATTGAAAATTTCCTGAAATTTGCATTGTCAGTTCTTTATTTTATATTAACATTTGGTCTAACATGGAAAAGATAAATCTCAGAATCTTTTCTCATTTTTTGAATGAAATAGTTAACTACACAAAATTTGACACTCTACACTTATGAATTAAAAAAATGTTCTCATCAAGCTACTTGTACCACTGTTTAAGTTGTCTACACTGCTCTAAACACTATAATTTTTCTCATATTAGCCAAATTAGACCATATTCGATGAAGAATATCACTGTACCTATCTAATCTTGTGGCAGACAATAAATAATAAAAAAACACTTTTAACCCAAAGCTATAATTTATTCTGGGCTTTAAAAAACAGTAGTTTCTTAGCAGACGAAACACAAGTCAACTCAACTTAACTTAACTTAAGCAACACTTACAAGCTTTTTACAGAGGTTTTAAGAACATCTTGCAGACTTTTTTAAGTGATGTAATTGTGATGAAAATTATTTAAGTTTTTCAGTCACACAAAAAAAGTATTTGGTGTTCCCTTTTATTAACAGATGTGTTGTTTAATTTAGAAGCTGCATGCTTTAGTGTCTTAAAAGAGTAACTGTGTCATGATTGTCTATAATAGTAGAGCAGCGAAACACAGGTTGATTTTTTATGTGAGAATTTTAGCTGGGATCCACTTCAGCTTAAGTTGACTATTTTTATTGGGGTTGAATGGTCTATAGTAATCATATTACACTAATTTTGTTTCCTGTACACACATTCACACATCTTTTATTCTGTATTTAAGCACATATTTTTAATATACAGGCAAGCTAATTCCATCTGTGAATACTAATGCTGCATTTCTACATGTGCAGACTACAATTTCTCTATACGTCCCTTCCCCAAAATAAACATCTATCCACTCAGCATATATGTGTGTGCAAACATGTGAGTTTCATATCTGTGTGTGCTTTTATATATATATATATTAACCATGAACTCTTTGGCACGCCATATTCAATATCTGTGATTTAGGTAAATCTTGCTGAAATGATTCATTTTGACATTAAAAACTTTTTTTTTTTTTCCAGATAACTTCCAGGTTATCCCTCTGAGCTTCAGCACAAACCTTGACCGATTCAACCCAAACATCCCAGAGTGGAGAGAGGACATTGGCCAGGTGGTCACCAAAATACTCTCTAAGGTAGGAACAAACACAGTGTTAAAACCTGTGATGATTTAGACACAACCTAACTGCCCTCCTTACAGTTTTTTCACAACACCTTGCTTTTTCAGAACAATAGATTTATTAGAGAAAAATAATCTAAAAATTCATTTTATGTTTGTCGACAAGTGGTCTTACATGAAGACACATAAAGAGGAAAAACAGAATAGTGAGGGGGAAAGTATAAAGTACACATTTTAAAATACTACCAAGTCTTGGTAGTGTTCTTCCATGTTATCAGTTTTTAAGGCTGTGTTCTTAGACACAGGAATGCTTTGAGCTTCATGCTAGCATAAACATATTAACATGCTAACAATATGAATGTTAACATGTGGCTTTTAGCAAATATAATGTTTACATAAATCGTTATCGTTTCACTCTGTGTTAGCAGGCTTACTTTTCATAATTTGCACTTAAACAAGGGTAAAGTGGGTGCTGAGTGAAATAATCTTAGTTTTTGTTGGCATGGTCATTAACTATTACATAAAAGATAATATTGTAAGAATTATTGGATCAAAAGTATTATTGCAAAACATCTTAAGTCAGACAGAACTATACCCCTGTTCTAAATTTCAAGGCATTTTAATCAAAGAATAAACATTAAGTGTTAAAACTTTAAATGTAAAAGGACATACTGGCATTGCCATCCCTAAAAACAGATTTTGAAAAGTGTGAAATTGGTTGAAAATAGATTTTGTTGTAATGTGGGTACAATGTGAGGTTATAGTTGACCTTATCAAGTCGCTATATGAGCAAACAGCTAATACCAGCATTCATACAACACAGACTAATATTAGCATCTTACTTTAGTTGTTTTTGTGGCCACCTGACAAACTATGTTTACAGGCTGTTTGCTAACTCTGTCTGCCATTTTATGGTGGGTAATAGCATTTTTGAGTTTATCTGAGCTTTTTCACTAAAATCATCTGCCTGTTGCAGCTGGAAACAGAGTTGATAGAAGCAGTTTTTTG
>JAPZDZ010000016.1:2198349-2211463 GCA_029783805.1 Acanthurus tennentii | reverse complement strand
CTGGGTTGTCCAGGTATGGGTTAGGAGAGACAGCACGCTTACTGGTGAAACTGTGAGAAAAAAACATCACAGTTCATTAAAAAGTATTCACATTCCCTTAAAAAAGTTCTACCATAATCTCAGATTTTCATTTCACAGTGCTCAAAATATGTATTAATCGACAAAAGAAAATGAACAAAATTTCAATCAAACCTCTGATTACAATATGGCTGAATAGTTATTATTCCAGTAGTTACACTAAAAACTTTACCACTTACAAAGAGAAATCAAACCTGCTAAAGTTTTCAGTATGTACACTGAAAACTATTCCACCTAAAAAGAGAAATCAAACCTGCTAAAGTTTAATGGCTAAAAGTCATTTTAAAGCTTAATGGAACATAAAAACCTGTAAATTGTGTATTTTCATGCCTAGAGAAAATGTACATGTCCTTTACCAGAAGGACTGCTTGGCCAGCTGGATGACATTTGCGGTGGTCTCCACATCAATGTAGTCGTAGTGGAGGGTGGCTGGGTCGGTGGTGGAGCCAGTCTCAGCCAATAAAACCCCTAACCAGCGACCCATCGCTTCAGAGGAAGAGGCCTGGGGAAAAGGACAAAGTTACAGCATGTCATTATTCTAGTTTGTGATTTTCAGGTGACCGTTAGACAGGAAAAGGCTTGTATTCAGCAGAATGACTATTGGTACAATGAGCTACATGCCCAAATAAACATAAAGAGAGGTGATAAAGAGTTGTGATGATATCCATGGTAGCTTCCTGCATAAAATCAGGATCTAAATAGTTTTTTAGTATGAGTTAGGAACAGTTTTTCAGTTAAATTTTATTAATTACCTTAAATTGTACATTAACATGGTTTCTTTAAATTAGGGCTTTGATGATTTGTTGTAGAAACTGGCTACCTCTCACATGTAACCATATATCAAAGCTTTAGTAATAACATGGTTTAAAAGAAGAGATTTATACAAATGTCTCACGGAGACATAATAACACAGACACAAGTCAGTGGTGTTTGGGGAGGCGTTTTACCAGGAGAGATGGAAAAACTGACGAGCAGTGTTTGCTTGTTCTGGTGTGACTTCGCTTTAAATATCTTTTCTGGCATCTAATTTAATGAGTTGATAGTGGAGTGTTAATAGCTGACTTTAACCAAGGAATACACAAGTCCTAATTTACAGATTTAAATAGACCATTCAGAGGCCAACAGGATCCTTTAATCACAGCTCACCTCCAGCACAGCCACTTCCTGGCCATTACGCAGCAGGCGGAAGGCAAAGGGATGTTTGTGATCCAGGCCAGGGCTGACCTCGCAGCCTCGAAGGGGCAGGGAGGCAATGTGACTCTTCAGGTCGTCCCGGTCTTTATGAAGGAGCAACTGGTTGTCTTTCAGTCGGCACCAGCGCTCCCGCCAGCGGTTATTGGACAACACGTTTAAGTAGCCTGTCAGACAAAACAAATATAGTCAGTAAAAGAAACTTAAACACAACTAAACTGACTTTTAACTCTTACTGCTACCCCAGGCCTCAAAACGCACTGGCATGGAAAATTCCTGTGCTAGATGTGTGAATAACAACACTTTCCTGTTGGTCTTAACTCCAGGCAGAGTCAGCTGAGCAGCAGGGGCTAAACGAGCTAATAAGCTAGCTACTACAGCTCAAAGGAAACAAATAAAATCTGTCAAAATCTTTTCAAATCCATGATTCAATTTTTTTTGTTTTATTAAATGTCCAGTATTCCCCCTTAATCAGTAAATGAAGTATAATGTCCTGTCTGTCTATTTCTTAAGCTATCATTATAGCTCTCATGGTGTTGTACTTGGTGCTTGCATAAATGCATACAAAGAACTGGATAAAAAGTTGGGAGTGTGGCCCCTATCCCAAGTTGTGCAGTGGAGCATGAAACCAAAAAAGTTTGACTTTTGAGTATAAAGGTACCTTGATCTTCCATGTGGCTCCAACAATTTGGGACCCACAGAGCAAGGGCAACATTAATTTTAGTGGCCTAAATTCCTTTTTAGCCCTCCATCAACTTGAATGCGGCTTAAATGGGTTTAATCTAGTAGACTCTTTGAATGAAATTGGATCAGAGAGTTAGTTTTTTAATTTTTTTACTTCATAGGGTTGTAGCACCCTAATTTTGTTTCAACCCTGATTTTTTACATTTTAAATTACAGTGTTGGCTCAAAACCTTGTAGCAAACACATTAAGGCCTAGTTCTAGTCCACAGCCAGGGGCTGGGAAAATCTGAGTAAAACTCTTTGAATTTTTTCTTATGGTTGTTTGTATCCATTCCTTATGCAACTTGTGTACATGCACCAAGAATACTTTTAAGGAGACACATTCAAAAGTGTGTACCATTATCCCCAAATTATAAAAATAACTGAGTTGAGAATTCTGTGAAACCCCAAACACTCAGAGTTCTTGGAGAGAGATCACAAAAGTGGTGGTATTCAGCCCAGGCTTGACTCATTGGAAATATGTATACACACTTTTACCTCTAGACTTGGCTAATGAAACATTATGATAATAATAATAACCTTAATGTCTGTGTCTTACCACATGTAGGTACGTCCTCTTCTGCTGACGAGGTCTGCTCATCTGTGGATGGCTTCTTCTTACCCAGTCCAATTATTTTAGTAATCTTCTTCCCCGCTCCTTTCCCCACTGTTCCAGTCTTGGGCTCTGACTTTGAGTTCTTCTTCCCTTTTCCTGCGAATGAAACCATAATCATAAAATTACTTTCAACTTCAATGAGGTTTTAAATTAGTACAGCATGCGTAAGACTCTTCTCTGTCCCAATTATCCAAACAAGAAATTACAAAGAGACACATGTTATGTGTTCATTTGTGTTGATTCAATAAGGTTTGAATGCTTTTGCAATGCTGCAAGAGAGAGAAAAGAGGAGAAAGAGCAACTTTAGACCCAACTATAAACAACCATGAGTTCGGAATCAGTTACATTGGGTTTAATCAAACCCTTGTGGGTTCAAAAGCTCTTTGTTGGTGAATTAGGCTCAATTTGAAATCCCAACAACCCACTGGTCTCACTGGCCAATTTCAGCTGGCCTAGTTTCTATCAAAGGATAGACAGAGAGAGAGAGGAATGACTTTGCACATTCTGCTGGAAGACAGGCTAGATTCAAGTAAGCCAGGTTTTAAGAGGCTTTGTCTGAGTCCCTGGGTTACTGTTTGTCTAAATGAGCAAAATTGTTTCAGCTTTGCTCATTTGTTTAGATAATGCGGTCTGTGGTGTATTTAAATGTGTGTTCGTGAAAGAATCAAAGTTAAAATATGAAAGGAAGAAGAAGGGAAGAAAGAAAGTATTGGTCAAAAATCGTTATGCTGTGATGTCAAACATACGGTATACCATAACACAAACTTTTTGATCTTTTCTTTACTGCCAGATATTGAGGCAAAGAGACCGTGAAGAAGAAGTCAAGAGGGAAAAAGGAAGAATTCCCCCTCACTGATGTCATCATGCTGAGACAGCTAACACAGACCTTCAGGAGTGATACTAGACACACACAAGAATAATGTGCACATAATCATTAGACACGCAATGCCTTTGCCTTGCACAATACAGCACCTAGCTGTTTACACCTATTCAACAGTAGTCCAAACTCATATGGTGAATTCTTTTTGGTGACTACCTTGATTAAATAGGAAGCTGTCTGCACACAATCTCAGAATGTGAAAGGTATACAAACACACATCACACACTATGCCTTTTCTGATTTGGAAAGCAGACACACAGATGTGAAAGTAATGCCAACCATTTTTTAAAAGGAGAAGTTGTTATTATTTTTCCCTTCAGGAAACGATGTAGAGGAAAACTGTGATCAGGTGAATTTGACACCAATATATCAGCTTTTTTGTTACCAGCTATGGAAGGAATGTGGGCGATTAAGCTGAAAAAAAAATTGCCTTCGATGACTAAGGGAGAGAATGACTGAAACTCAAGGGAGTGGAATGAGACCACCTTTAACCTTCTTTACTCTATGGAGTTATTTTAAATTATTTCACCAATAAATTCTTCTGTTTATTAGATGTTGATATAAAGTAGCCTCTTACCCTGAGGGATTCAAAATTCGATTAAATGAAATGAAATATATTACATTGAGTGGAGTGAGACATTTAAATTTGCATCACAAAACAGACCTATGTGGTCAGATTGGTGTTACCACAGGTGCAAAGATTCAAATACTCACTCGTGTCAAACTCTGGGTGAGATCTGTCAAAAATAATTAGTTTTGGCAAGAAAAAGTCTTGTTACCACACATGATGCAACTGAAACTGAAATTTCCATATTGGATTAAGCATCCTTAAAATGTGTAGTTGTATCAGAAAATATGTTGCTGGTGCCTAAAAATCCTGCCGATTATTTAAGAGGGGCACTAGTGGTAAAGGTATCAACAAGTATTTTCTGGTAACTCTACTTGTAAAGAACACTGGCCCCTAACTACACCCAGTTGTTGCGAGTTCAGTGTCCTAAAAGCTTGGTTGAGCCAGCAGTGAGCTTAAAAATGATATCATTGAGCAATAGAAATCCAAACAGTTATTCCCTCTTTCATAAGAAATGTCAAGATTTGTTCAGTATTGCAAGACACATTTATTTAATAAATATCAACCTGAAATAAGATGAGCAACAAGTAGATGTTCATTCTGAGGTTGTGCATAGTGAGTGTAAACAAAGACAGGGACAAGATTTAAACCCAAAGTCAGTGTGTCACAGTTAACTGCTTAGCTAATTGAGCTTTTTACTTTATTTTACCATTGGGAAGCGCATGTGTATACTGATCACAGATAAATGCACACACTAAATGATGGTTCTGTACATTTCTAGATGTAGCAGGCCAGAAAGGATAAGACCTTAATCCCTGGAGAAGTAATCAACATTTTATATGACTGCATTAAGCTAATTCAGGGGACCATTGCTGATACCGTTTCTACATTCCCCATAATTTCACAGCACTGACATATGAACATGCCTTACACAACCAAGTCCATGAATCACAACTCTGTCCTGGCTCCATAAAACCCAACTGGATAGCAAATTTGAAATTAATTGCTAGTGGGAAATCTGTTTCAGTCATAATGTTGGAAAAATGAACCAACCTTATGGAGGGAAAAAAATAAGAGTGTTAAATTTTAGTTGACAATCCAAATAACTGGGCTGACACCTGAAATGAAATGTCTCTCCCAAAGGGTTTTTGCATGCTAAGCAAACACACAGTAAATAATGGAGAGACTTATTCATCCGAATCTCTTTGTTTTGGCATCTAGTTCAGCAGGGGAAGACCATCTCTGTGTAAAATCCTTGTTAAATAAATCTAAAAGCTCATTCTTTATGCTACATGCATTATTGTTACATGCTGACCTTTTCAGAGTTCGTAAAGACTTCCCTCTGAATAATGACAGATGAGTGAGAAAAAAGACAGGTATGATATTTCAAGATTTACATCTACCAAATTAAAAACAATTCTTTGTTAATTTCAAGCGACGACAACTAAAATGATAATGATTAACCATAAGCCTGTTGCGACTACCCTGGACACAAAACATATACCTTGTAACCTTGTAAGAACAAGGGCCTCCAAGGGACAACATCAGACAAGCATCAGGCTTGAAAAGGGGTTTATGACCATCACAGTTATTCTCTTTGCCCTTGCCATGAACATGGTGGTCGAGGTAGCCCAAACTGAGCACAGACACCCTTTGCTCAAGTCTTCTTTCTCTGCAGACCTCCTCCAGAGGCTTCATGGATGACCTTACTGTCACAGCTATAACAGTGCTTTGTGGTAGGTGGGTCTTCCAGGGCCTGGAAACGCCTCATCTTGTGGGCTAAGATGAGCTATAAACCTACCAAATCCAGGGCCATGGTGATGAAGAGAGGAAATGTGGTAGACAAGTTATGCTTCTTCTGGCACTGCAATCCCATTCATGACCAAAAAGCAATTTGAGAGCATGGGCTGGGTTTTTGACTGCAGTTTCAAGAATGTAGCATCGACCATAGCATTGATGGAGGCACTTTAACTATTTTCACTACAGTGGACAAATCTGACCTACCTGACAGGCAGCACACCTGTGGACTAATAGGCCAATGATATTGGTTTCTTCATGTGTTCATAGGGGGTTGGCTCTCCACTCCTGATTGTTAAAAGACTTTGAGGGCGAGTTCACATTAAAACCGCACTTCCACAGGGTTCCATAGTGTGGGGCCATGTGGCCTCTTGCTGGTTCAGCCTTGTAGCCTCGTAGGCCTCAGATAAACCCCAGATGACACTGAGTGCTTTTTCCCAGAACAACATTTGTCATGCACCATATTGGGATTTTCCCGGCAAAGTCCTTCCAGACAACTTAGCACTTACAATAAATACTTTAATACTTTTATGAAGTGGATAAATATGGCTCACTTCTGAAGCAGATGTTCCAAGAAAATGATACAGGTTATTGGCCACTGCTGCTGTGGACTCTCACCTTGGTCCTTGAAGTCGCTGTGTCCGTTGTCATGAGTCGCTTCACCATCGGAACTCGGCCTGTCACAAGATGCTTTCTGGCATTGGGAAAACCATACACCCACAAAAAACGATTAAATGCACAAGAGGGTTCGAAGCGAACAAAGCTTTATTTAGCTAAAAAAGGTTGACAAAAAAGTTACACTTAAAAGCAGCTGTCTAATTACCCTCTATATTGTAAAAACCCTTGGGAGCATCTGCAACATGTTATAGTTGAACAATTAGGCTGGGCTTGTGTTAGCTGAGCCAAATTGGGAGTTGTTAGTAACTAAAGTGCCTCTGACGTAACTTATTTTCCAACATTAAACACACATGCAGTATAGCACAGAATGTCTCTCACATTTAATTGTGACTTTAGCTGCAATGAAAATCAATAATGCAGTGATTAACCTTTAGCTCCCTACATTTTCCTCCATGTGCTGAAGAAAAAAGTGGGGCAGATAGGCTTTCTTACAAAGTGTGATTGTGTGCAATTATGCCAAGAAAAGAATCTTTTATGAGATAGAGGAATATTTGCAAATATTTGCCTACTTCAACAAGAATTCAGGATTAAAAGATGCAAATTAAGCCACAAATGCAATATGAGAGAGACAAAAAACCATTATAGCCATTTGTTAAAGGAGCAATTAATGGAATTGATGGGGAACACCATATTAACAGAGTAACCCCACACACTTTAATATTTGCTATAGCTAGCTTATTAACTGAGTTAGCTGTGCAGCTAGTGACCCTACTAACTGATCAGTCTGTTTTAACCAGAAGCTTATAGCAAAGGATGAGTGTTGGCGTAAACCCCAAAGCCAGTGAAATGTTCTGAAATGCTCTGCAGCCTCTCTGCAAACACAGCTTGAACAAGACTGTCTTTTGTTTTTCTTTTTTCTGTTGTGTTTGAGTGAGGTGTGTTTTACAATAAGTTAACTGGGCAATTAAGCAGCAGACAGAGCAGCCTGGGGTGAGTTGGTTAGTGTGCTAGCCATAATAGATAAATCTGCTACACAATGCAAAGATGTCTTTCTGAACTGTTATTTTTGCACATTCTGTTTAATCCTGTCATAATGTTAGCTCATATTTTGAATGTTTCAAAAGAAAATCTTGACATATTTTACATGTGGCTCCTCTGGGTAGCTATGTATTTTTAGTTCAGAGGAATTAACAATACTTTGCTAGTGGGTCATTAGGTAGAGAGTTGTGTTGGAATTTGACCTCATTACATCATATTTAATCAAGCATCTAATGTGCCTTTCCAGTCAGTTTTTTTTTCAAATCTCTTATGAGATCTATTTTGGGATTGCTTTCAACATTTGTCAGTCAAGTTGTATTTTAGGCTACACTAAGCAGTATGTTGACAGAAAAAATGGATCAAATGTCATATTAAAGAGAAAATCGCACCCATAGTGACAAGGAAGATTATGATATAACTAAGCAGTCCTCTCAGCTATTTTGTCGTTGTTTTGGCTTTGTGGCCTTCAATTTCGTGGTAAACAAAGCTTTGATTAATCCACTGTATACTACAAATACCTTTCTTGCATTGCACAGCAGACAAATTTAGGAATTAGCTGCTGAACATAGTGGTGTTTTCAGTAGCTAAAGAGGCATTTTTTTACTTGTATTTATTTAAACATAATGGAAAATCACTGCAAAATGTATGTTTTTGTTTAATATATGGGCATAATATCACGTTTCAAAATACTGCATACAATACTTTAATACAATATAGTATTTTGTCCTTTTCAAATAGGACACACACATCACCTGATCTTGGCGACAAAAAACAGGTTTATGACCCCTTTTAAGATTCCAACCTTATATTTGAGAAATGCTAATTTAGTTCACTAGCTTAAAAGATTAATTGAATATGCATCAAAATGTAGAATAAAAAATGTGGGAACAACAAGTTGATAGTATTTACCTTTTCCAGTTCGGGTTTGTGCACTGGTGATCCAGATCCAGCTCCATCCAACTCCACACTTCCATTAACACACACTTCTCTCATCACCTAGAAACAAAAAAAAATTAAGCATTAGCTTATGAGGCTGCCATTCACATGAAACAAATGGAAAGTCCACACTCACACATATCCTGATCACCATCAAGGGAGTTTAAACTTTATACTGCCAGGTCTGTCAAGTTCTAACTGCAATCATGACAAATGAGTATATCTAACATTTAAATACCCTAAAATATTTCCTCACACTATTGCAACAGAATTAAGCAGCCCATTCCTTCAACCTAAAAAACATTCTTTGGGTAAAGTGGGCCACATCCCATCATGCTACTGAATGACAAGGGATCATATAACAATACAGCCCATGCACTGGATGAACAATGGAAGTCAGAGAGTGTGCATGCATGTTAGGTAAGAGTTGGTAGGGGGTTGGGGTATCTGCTACACATATATATAAGTGTGTAATTATCATTTTTATATTAGACACTAAAGAGTTCCACTACGTCCATGTAATCCTTATGGAATAAGGTCCAGTAGAGGTGAATGAGATCTGCAGGGCTCTAAAAGGGGCGCCAGTGTGCATTACTGTGACCTCGTTGGACTTGAGACCTGGCAACCAACCACCATATCTGGCAATCCCAGACATGTGGCGGTGACAGGGGTGTGTGTAGATGAGCGGTGGGCAGTGGGAAATGAGATTTCAGTCCGACCGCTGTGTGCACAAGATGGCTAATGCACTCTCTGACACACTCCCCCTTGTCTGCTCCACAAGCATTCTGAACCATCTCTGGCCGTGCAGAACTCCTCAGCTCATTGGTTTTGGCCTGGAGGAAGCATAATTGGGTTTTGCGGGGAAAATGACAGACTGTGGCTCCATTGGTCTGGCTCAGAGAACAGCTCAGAGGCCAGAGAGTGGGACAGACAGCAACATCATGTCTATCCTTCACTGGAGAGCTACACTGCTGAACTGAAGTGCTACGTCGTGCAAGCTATCTACTACAAATCAAATCTGAGAAGGTAGTGGGACTATGAGTGGTAGTTTTGGGTGCTGAAACACCACTGACAAGTTGCAGCTGCATGCTATGGGCTTTGAAGTGGTTTCTATACATACTTTCACATCTTAGCAGCACATTTTGAACTTTTGCTGCCACGAAAAGAGCTTGAACCCAACAAACAGTGAACAATTTTAGCCATATCAAAGTGTAGTGAAAATTTGAAAACTTTACACATATCAAAAACGTCAAATCTGCATAGTTAGAAACTATTGGATGCCTTTATTTACCTGAATTACATTTGGTAAAAAAACAAAACAAAAACATGATTCAGTCTTTACATATACTGAAAGCTTTACTTATGAGACATCATATAATGGGGCTTTTTGTTTGAAGTCACCATCACTTACATGGAAATGATCAAAATTCAGTCTCCGTTCTCAGTGCATAAGCTATTTGCCTTAGGCTGCACTCACCATAAACCACTGATGCATGAAAGTTGAGAGTATTGTTAAAATGATTGCAGTTTTGTCTTTATTTGTTGCATTCTTCATGAATTTGTGGTTTGTGCAGCAGAATGCCGGAAGAGTGTGGAATAGCTGCACTATCTATTATTATTACAATTATTTCCAGTGGGAAATTAAACTGAAGTGGCACAAACATGGTTTTCAGCTGTTGTCTTGCATGTAAGGTTCATTGAGCATCCTTGGGCTTTTTATTTTTCTATTTTGGGGCAATTTTTCCTTTTATTAGTAAGCCATCAGAGGAGATGACAATGATGACAGTGAGGGGGGAACTGAGGTGGGGAATGTGTTTCACTGCTTATTCGAGACATTTAGCCATTTCGGAGGTAGTGGTAGCATACAGTGCAAAAAACAAACTGTTAAAATCTGTTAACCTGTAAACCTGTAGAACTAGGCTCTAACATACATACATACAGTGACAGAGCGGTAATTCTATGGTAACATTGTCAGAATTTTGTGCATTTATGTGTTTTCTGATGTGCCTTTCCAGGAACAGGTATTTCAAATTAGGTTAGGCTATCAATGCTGTGATGTGTTGCATTAATCAGTAATATATACTTGTTCATATAATAGTACACACTGAATAAATAGTAATCCAATATTGATATGATAGCCATGCACTGTTTATCAATTTGCAGTGGTTAGATATCATGCAGCAGGGATTTGATCAGGATGGTGTTTGACAGCACACTTGAGCAGATAGGCTGTAAATACAGTAAACATAAAACTTACTTCTTCCAAACTTTGTGCAGAAGAACAACAAGAATAGATAAGTTAGTGGGGAAGATATGACATCAGTCTGAGTGATGAAGAGAATGAAGTCATACTTTAGCAGGAGGCAAAAGATGGAAGTGGTAAGAGAAGACAGAAAGTGGAAAAAAGGGGAAGAAATGAATACAGTTTAAAAAAAAAAGAACTTGGGAAGGGAAGATTTAGAGAGTGAAGCAAGGACACAATATTGACATGTGTGTTTCATAAATACATCGTCAGCTGACACTGTCTGGGAGAATCATTACTGTAACTAGCTGGCTTTGGAAGCTCTCAGTACTGTCTGAACTCTCCAACTTTTCCCTCTCCCATCCCTTTTCTCCTCTTCTTATAACTTTCTTACTCTTTGTTTTTTAAATCTCCTATCTTTTTCTCACCTTGCTTGCTCTTCCATACCTTTGCTACAAGAACTCGCTGATGGCCTTTTTATTCAAAGAGGGTGAGAAAATTTTGCAGGAAGTCTTGATTTTTAGTTTCTGAATCAATAATATGTAGTTTGAGATGATGTTACTAAAGTTTTAAACCCCTGTAGAAGTCGAGCTCCAAAGTGGTGGACAATAAAAAACAGAAAAGCTCGAGAAAAAGAGGTCAAGAGACAAAAGAAAAATTGAGGGGGATAATGAATAAATGAGGGACTGCTTAATACCCAGTGGTCCTTGCAACACAATATCCAAACTCAGACAAAGACACATTAATCTTTTTGGCTCAATGTCGCTTTTATACACCCTGAGGCTGAAGGAGGCAGAGAGCAGACCAGAAAGTCAAACCCTCCCTCGCTTTGCAGTTAATAACACCAGTACAGCACGTTGACATCAGAACCTAGACTCCAGAATCCAGACTTGTTTTGCAATGAAGGGTGTGAGTGTAGAACCTCAGCCAGTTGGATGTAATGACTGCTGATTGCAGCCATACTGTTATCAGTTCAATATGTTACCAATATCCAAGCACCTGACTAAATATGCAACGAGAAGAAAGTTTCTCCAGCAAAAATTAGTGCAGTCTTTACCAAAGTTTGGGTGGTGCAGAGATTTGTATATTTTCAAGGTTCTGGTTGCGGCTGCCTGCAGATCTCTCTGCCCTGACAAGGTTACCTGCCCCAGCCAATCAACAAACAAGGCTATTGATCATGCGGAACGGGTAATTAAATCAAGAAGAAAAACACAAACTGTTTTGATTTTTGTTTCCTGACAGCCATAAACATAAAATAGTTGACAATTCAAGAAAATAAACCTTGCAAATAATAAGACTGGTGTTTCCATCAGTGGTCTGCGGGGAAAAATTGCTCCACACTTAACAAGACCTTTGGTGAGTAATGAAAAAAAGTGTGTGTCTGAGTCCAAATGCCTGTTGGTAAAACTGCAGCAAAGGGGAATTGAGCTGGCAGCCACTAGTAGGCACTTACAAAAATACCATTGCACAAATGGACAAGGAGTGATCTTAAAATAGTGCACAGTACGAATTTAAGCACAAACAAGGAATTTCAGGAGATTCCCAAGGGAACAAAGGAGAGCAGAGGTTAGGGGGTTTCTTTTAAATCCAAAGAACAGATGAGGCCCGTCCTTCCTTCTGTGATTGAAATAGAAAGAGCCCGGAGGTGCTGGCACTGTTCTGACAACAAACGGACACAGGGGTTGAAAAGCAGAAAGTACCGAAGCCTTTTTGATATCGGCGGGGTGGGTTTGTTTTGCAGATTTGTAGAACAGCCAGATCAGGGGATCAAAGGGTGAAAGAAAAGACAAGGAGATGACAGAGGCAGAAAAAGAATGTGAGAAGTCGGAGAGACGAGGGATCAGAGGACTACAAAGCAAACATCTTCGTATCAAAGTGAAACCACCACCTGTTCATAACAAACAGATCATACAATAGAAGGAAAAGGTCCATCCTGAAGAACAAAAGCCAAGTTATTCTTATACTGAGAGCTACACCCTCTATTTTTCAATACTCGGGGCAAAGTGGAAGCAACAATTCATCATATTTTAAAGTCAGTGACAACAACAGAAACAAAACTTGAGGCCAACCCCAAGGAATTCTCTCAAATTTGAAAAGTGCTGCAATGATCTAGAATGTGCACAAATGTACACTACTTGATGTTGGTATTCAGCAGTCTTGACTGTGTTTGACAGCCCTGTACTCTATGCAACGAGCCACATAAGGCTGTGGTTTAAGTAAATTTAGGAGAGCTAACAGGGTTTAAGGCCTTCTTACTCTACACCAATCATGTTTTGGTAACAATATAGTATAAGAATCACTAGGCCAAGGGTTTAGGGGGGTTGAGGGCAACATAATAGGGACTACTTTGGAAATACGGATAATCACAAAATTTGATTTGCTGTTTAATTATTCATTCTATGTTACAATTAACAAAGAAAACTCATC
>JAPZDZ010000016.1:2172263-2192360 GCA_029783805.1 Acanthurus tennentii | reverse complement strand
AGGGTTGATCATGAAGAAGTTTAATCAAATTGAACTTGAGCTTCTTCTCAAAATAAGCTGAACTCCATAATGAAGACAGTGGTTACGCAAATAGAGTTTCATCACTGAGCTTGGAAGTTATCATGACAATAAGTTTACTGTGATGAACAGCCTCTCTGAGCCTTCACAGTTATGTAATTTTACTTTCCAGTTCTACCGGAACTTGCACAGGAAAGTCTTAAGCATGGCCAAAACAACTGGAGAGGAAGAGGATACTATCCTAGAACAATGTTGTTTGTTGTGCATAGCATCCTTGTTGCTAAGCTCTTGGTTCTGCACCATTGGCCTGAAATTTCTGTTAGCCAAAACAACATAAAAAAAAGTCTTACAACTAATTTTCATAAGCTTAAAATGTTCACTGCACTTGAAACACAAGACTTTTTACGTAAGGCATCTTAAGGTTTCTCTCAGGGTTAAGTGTTTCAAATGGGGGAAAAGGATGAGACCTGACTTTCAGAAAGCTCATGGCATTAATGCTCATCCCAGTATGCAGATCACTTAGTTTGTCTGGGGCTCCAAAGTATTTTGATGGCATTTTGATAGTTCAGGAAATTAAACCATCTAGAGTCATCAAATCTCTTAACGAGACAAGGCAAAGATGTGAACTCACTGTATAGTAAAGTATCTTTTAGCAAAATTTCAATGATAGTCCAAGACTGTGTCCTCTGACACAAATATTTAATTAGCCGGAGAGATGTCAAAGTGTGTATTGTTACGTTTCACATTTTATGACATGTAGACATAGAACCATAATTGTATTTGTATCTGCCTGGTTGTTGTTTCCCTTGGAAATGTTCTCGTCAGATTGTAAAATAAAGAAAAACTTATTCCAATCATTACAAAAGTATAATAAACACTAGGAATATTCTGGATAACGTCTTATACATAATATTTTCACATTTTATGGAAATTCTTATCCACTAAAGCATTTACATTCAGAGTTTCAAATAGATTTTAATGTCCCGTCATGGTTTAAATACTGTTCTCCCCTGACAAGAATACATTTAAAGAGGAAACACAGCTAAAACCATGAGAAGAGCAGCGTGTACAGGTCATGTGCATGGATGCATATCAGAAATGTCAGAATTCCACAGTCATAATGTGTAATTAGGTAGTGGTAAGGGTGGCCTGACCTTGGTTTGGATATTCTGAGTGGGAGGTTTGTCTGCAGCTCAGGCCCTGGCCTGAAACTCATATCCAAACATTTATGCCAAGTATCAATTTTTGCCCTGCGTAGGAGGACTGGACCTGAATAAATGTTTCTGCCATGGTGCCAATGGGACACTGGAATGAATAAACTGAGTGGACACAGGAAAGCCACTCCCTAAGGAAAGGGAAAACTACATTTCAAGTGTTTCTTGGCAAATTATCCAATGTAGAAGCACATATGTTTCCAGCTGGCGCCAATCCTGACAAATTTTAGTTTGATTTGACGGGAAACAAAACTGAATATAACCACTTTCAATTTTCACTGCTATGAATAACGTTGATACTGACAGAACTTAACATTTACAATGTACTTTAAAAAATCTAATTTTCTGTATCGTTTTATTGCTTTTATGTTACCAATGACTAAAGTTGCACTTTATCACATCAGTTCATTTAAGTGTGGACGATTTGTGAAGATTTGGGCTGATTGACAGTTGGAGCAATACAAAGGCCTGAATGGGCTTGGGGCAATCATCAGGACAGAGGTCAGCCTTGTTTGGAAAAATCTGGCTCTTTGAAAAAGTTAAAGGGTACGAGCTGATGTAAATTATTGAATAAGGTTGGAAAGAAACCAACTAGGGCATCCAATGGACATTCAAGTGTAATGTGAGGATGTGAGTTCTGCTAATGGGGGCCTGAAGCCACAGTGGAGACCCGAAAAGTACATATGGCTGTCCAACTGTTTACTTTTGGTGAACTAATAGCCATGCCATTAACATGTGGTATTACTACTATATGAAGAGAATCGATTTTATTTATGTTGCAGAACATTTAGGATATCGTTGAAAGAAATTTTTGAGCTGGAATTCATAGTTCACACAACACTATTAAAGTACCCATGTTCATCAGTACACTTTAGTCAATACTCTTGTACTTCTACCAATATACATGCTTTGAAAAAAACTGTTCCTTTCAAGAAATAATTTGTCAAGGAGTGAAGTTTCTTTATAGACTTTTTTGACTGAACTCCAGATCCTCCCATTTGAAGGAAATATTGCTGGACGAAAACCTTACTGCCATCCCCTACGGTATGGACCTTCAGTTAACCAAAGGCAAGAATTATCATTGTATGACCTTTTAAATATTTGCTTTGAGCTTTATTTAGCTTAAGGAGGGTTTTACTGAGGCCTATGCACATTTCCAGCACTACCCTGATTCATAGTTATACACATTTACATCTACAAGTGTATCCGCAACCTTCTGCTGTTGGCCTCTGGTCTCTGATCTACTTGTACAACTGTTGGTGAAATGGCATGCTTGAGGTCACCACAAGTTGTTTGAGGAGGGGTGAGTGCTACTCCTTCATTTTTCTTGAGCAGATTTTTGCAGCTGGTGCAAGCTGCTTCTCTCAAATCCAGCTGCTAGCTAGCACTTAAACCACCTAGCATGTGTTTTTAGTCCTGTCTCTTGTCAAGATGAACCAAGGGCTGAAAAATGTTTCAAACCAGCTCTTGCAATGTTTGCAAGTTTTGGAGCAGCATGGTCCTTTTCAAACCTCAAGAAACCTGCAGTAACAAGTAACTGATGGAAAGGACAAATGGGACAAAATGTGAAAGGATATCCATGTGTATACACACCCCTTCCCCCATACATTCTGCTAAAGCTTAAGCATGAGGTTAAGCTATGGCAATTAGTTAAAAATTGATGCCAGACTGCAAGAGAACATGAAAGCACAAAAAGCTAAAGGCTACAGCGCTAGCAACCCATCAGCCTCAAGGTTAACCCATGGTGTACTGCCATTGTCCTGGGATAACCTTAAGAGCTAGCTTGTGGAATATGGAGTAATGGTGAAATTTTATAGCCATAACTGAATCTTCAATAAAAGACTGAAATATTCTCTAAGGACAGCATACATACTAAACAGTATGTTTATATATAATGGCCACTAAGGTGCATTTCATTCTTTTAAGTCATTATAATTTTGTTAGTACAAGTTGTTCTTCACCAAATACATACGGACGGAATAGCTATACATAATCTCTGACATTAATACAAGCCAGGGTAGTCTGCATGTATAAATTTGGGTTATCAAAACGAATACTATGATAACAAACCACAGTATACATTATACAGTGGTTTCAACAGTGGCAGCTGTCCAAAAACCCTAGTAAAAGTCCCATTGTGTCAGAGAGGAACTCAATCCAGATGTCAGCTGATTAGTCAACACGTATTCGTTCATTCTGTGAGAGCCCCATTTTACACCACACACACATGGACATACCATTGTAGGTAAAAAAAAAAAAAAAGAAAAAAAAATGCAACATAGGAAGTAATAATGTTGCAAGAAAACTAAAGACAAAAAACACTGAAACAGGCTAACAAATAGACTGTGCACAGACATACTAAATCTCTCCAGAAATCCTCACTCTGCAGGACTTAGGGCCTCATCCAAGCTCAGGATCTGCCAACCTCTGCGATACACATCTAAGTGTTCCTCCTCCCTGTTTATACATGAACCACCCATGCTAGTGTTACCTCCAACAAAACAAAACCTTTCTCACAACTCCCATTTTAAACTCTGTTCCTCACCTCCCCTCAATCACCTTCCCTCTTCCTGCCTTGGGCCAGTGTGTTAAGTGTGTATTTTGCGGGTCAGGTGCATTCAGCAGAGAATCGTTACAGATGGCGGATATGCCAGCTTGCCAGGCTGTACTGAAAAAATAACTGGAGAGTGAGATTGGGGTTGGGTGTTTCCTGCATTTTTCTCACTTCACAATGAAGTGTAAATGTGGGTCAGCAGGAGCTGGTGGGAGCTGGTAGGAGCTGGTGGTCCTCCGCTTTGGAAAGGCTTTATAAGGGTGGGGTGACCCTGCTTTCACTGGAAGGGAGCCCTATATTATAAAGTAGATTCATATCTGGAATTGAACTAGTCTATTATACTCAAACTGAGTGGAAAGTTACATTGAAGAACTCATGCATCAATACAGAAATACTCAAAAACACAGTGCCTTAGGCTGGGGGGCTGAAACTTACAGAGTGGATTCCTGATACACAAGAGAGCTATGCATCTAAATTTTACCTCACATTAAGCTCAAATGAAATAAAGGTATTACAGTGATCAGGTTATTTTGAATTCCTGAAGGTATTACTATCAATACCATCACAGATGATTGTCTTTCCGCAGTGTTTTTTTTAAACAAAGAGAGACATACACCTTATACCATATGAAACGGAGTACAACATATAATATTCATTTTTTTCAGTTCTTGACTTTCTCATTTCGAAATGAGAGACAAACAACACAAATGATGACCAATGGACCAGATGACCTATTCTTTCTAACTGATAAAGAGATGCCTTACTTTGTTGACTAATGTCAGCCTGGAATACTATGGTCTTGAAAGTGTTCTAGAATGTTGATGAATTAAAGGCATGAAAGTTCCAGAGAATTCTATCACACAAACACATACACACATGCACACAAGCACACACACATACAAATATCATCTAGACAGGAAGCAGATGCCATCTAACCACAGAACATAATGGAAATATGATTTATCATAATTTGCTGGAGCAGAAACCATCACAGAACTCCACACAAATCTGTTGTAAGTTACACATTATATTTCCTTAATTACTTAAGGGATCACAAACATTAGTATTGAATGTGACATTTTACATTTGCTCTCTCAAAGACAAAACTATGTTTTTATGACAATGTTTCTGAATAGCTTGAAACATATTTCAAGTGTATCTGCACTGAAATTCCTTGCTTTAATTGGGTCAACACAAAAATCGATAATGCTAACAGGCTAAGCCAATCTAGTGGTCAGTTTTTCATAAAAAGAGTTACTGTATAACTATGGTAATTGTTTAAAGTTGCTGTTGGCTCAGGAAGGATAAACATGTAAAAGAACATACTGTAGGTTTGTTCATTTATCACTTAAGCTCTTAGTCTGGCTATGCAATATTTCTTGCCACCAGTTATCTCAAGACTCGAGATTTGAAGCCCTTAATGAAATAACGACAAAGGATATTAATATAAGGAAGCAGCAGCAGCACTCATAATTGCACGTGGCAAGTTTACATTAGCAGGATGAGAACAGGTGAAACACCGCACCTCATATTAAATAAATGGTTGTTGGCCTGACACAAGCTAGAACGGGTAGAAATCTGTTTGAATTGGAGGGGTCTAGACCCATCTGCTAGCATGAATAAACCATGACCTGTGCAGATTTGCCTGTTTTGTTCAATGCCAGAATGAATAAATATTTAAAATGAATATTATTCATGCTATGTTGAAAATGTCCCAAAAAACTCCATTTTGTCTAAAAAACACCCCTTGATTATTAAGATGAACAATAAACTGTATTAGTTTTCTACCAGACTGCAGAAATAGCTTTAATTTTCCTTCAACGCTTTATTAAGTCACTTCGATCACATCATGTGTCAAGAAAAAAGTTCTGGCATTGTAAAATGCCTTTAAAAGCACTTGAGTGGGGGAAAAAAGTTGTGGAATAGGTTTTCCATTCGTGGCCCAGTTTCTCAGCGGGGACTTTTTCCAGAGTGTTATAAGTAGGCTGAAACAGCCCTGGCCTTCAGCATTTACCATGCTGTGGGCATGTGTCACTAAGTAAAGTATCACTGTTCAATGCAATTAAGACTTAATTAATCTTCATTTTACCATTTGTTTGGTTGCCCCAGGGCAAACTGTAACGCCTTTCAATGTGATCTGTTAACAACTCAATTTCCTATATGGAGTCCATGACACAATACTGCTGATGTCACTGAATGCTTTGCTGTGGTGGACCAAGCCACAAAGTAGGGGAACCCCACTGAGGAATTACGTAAAAAATAAAAAACAGATTCATCAGTAACGGACTCCCAAAGGCACTCCTGAAGACGTACAAAAGCACAGCTGACCCAACTGAAACTGTGTGATTAGCAGCCAGTTCTTGCTCCATATGCAGGCCATAGCTTGACATAATACAGTGACACATTTACTAGCCAAATTGTGTTTCCCCCCTCAGGCTAGAAAACATTTGGTTTGGCAAAAGTACAGCAAGCCAACATTTATTCCAAATACAAAGCAGCTAATCTAAGGCCACCAACATGGCTTGCCATTGTTAAGAAATGAGAAGAAGGTGTCATCAGAATAGAAAGATCACCTCAAATTGCTAGGGATACCTAACAATACATAAGAACGCAGAGGGACTTTGAGTGTACATGATTGGCTATGTTTGAAAACAAAGCTCGGGCTGAGACACATATTTATCTTCAAAAGTGCTTGCGGAGGAGGGGGTTGTCTCACTCGAAATGAGAAGGGAAGGAAATGAATTCCAAATGGAAACCAGACTGCTATGGATAAAACAACCCGGCTAGTGTGTATACACTATATCCATCACATGAACACACTTCTGTACACTGGTTAAATTGCAAAGTGAGGGAGGGTTTGCTTGGGGGAGACGAGGGAGGAGAGGAGAGGAGGAAGAAGGGGGGGGCAGGGGTGGCACCGCTCTCCAACATCAACACAGATGGAAATCATTTGTGTCCCAACAAGAGGACTGGTCCACATTCTCCTTCAGCAGAGCCGCCACTGGGCCTTGCACTGCCCATAGGATGCAACTGAAGATCTGACCAAAATATTAACTGCAACGCAGCTTTTCCAGAAAGAAATAACTCTTAGACAAATTGTAGAATATTCACAACATGAAGTGGCTGCAGCCTCTTTTCTGGACTTTTGGACAGACAAAGCACGCAATTTAAAGATGTAATTTTGGGCTCATAATCTGTGGAAGTAGTTTTTACTATGACCAATCATAGTAAAAACTACTACTACTAAAAAATCATCATACTATAACCTCAAAAAACTTTCATTGTCAAACAAATGTATGTGATTCATCTGGTGCATGTTCAGCTTCACTCTACAACTGGATGCTGATTGTTAATGCACATAATTTACATTTTATTTTTCAGAACTTCTGTTCAAACTACTTGACAGCCGGATTGAAACCACTCATGTGGCTAAGGCAGTAAGCTTGTTGATGACAGGAATGTATTTCATGCCAAAGATAAAAGAGCAGTATCAGCGTGGTATAAATCTTGGATATTAAAAGAGACAGAGGGGGAAAAAAGGGAGATTCTTCTAGTCCTACATGAGTTCAGTAGGATTTTGTCACACTTAGTGGTCATTATGATTTAATTAGAGCCAGACTTTGTTTTTGTGTGCTTGAATACATGTGTGTATGTGTTTGAGTGTGGCTTCTAACACACTGTAAAACAGCACAGTGATCCTCTTCCTTAGATCACTTCAGTGATTTATGAGGTGAGGAGTGTGGAGAGGATCAAGCTCACTTGAAAAGATCTGTCTTCTCTCTGAGTGTATACAGTATGTGCGTCAGAGCGAACCCTCTACTTTCAATATTTTACTCACACACACAGACACTGCAGGTTATGACCAGATTGACCGGAACATGAGGGTCTTTCAGTATGACAGCACCAGGAAGAACAAGTGATTTAACAGATATCTCTATTATGAAAACAATAATGCATAATACCTTGCCAGTTAAAAGTGTCCTCCATCTTCTCTATCATAGAAAGGGAATGCTAAGAATTCTCTGCCAAGAAAGGCAGTGTCACAGAATGTAATGTATGCCTCAAAATGTCTATTACAAGCTCCCAAAACTACCCACTTCAGCAGGGAAATGTGTCATTTTTGATTGAAAAAACAGAATGAAGTAAAAACTTTCTAGCAAAACTAAAAGTTTTAAAAATTACATTTAAAATATGTTAAAAAATATATGGTTTACTAGCTGCCTGGGTTGTTTACAAAGTTCACTTTATGTTTTTGCCACCAAGTGTGGGCATCAGGAAAATAGAAGTATCAGTTTTCACTGTTGTTTTTTTCAATTCTATGAGATTTTTTTTACTTTAGCCAAGATTTGCATTTCTCTTTTTTTTTAAGTCTTCAACATATCAGACTTCAGTTTTGTTTTGCACTGACTTGTAACTGACTCCCTTCAAACAAACACAAACAAAGACACATATACACATGATACATGATGGGGAAGACCACAGGGTGGCTCAAAGCAGACTGGTTTGAGCTCGATTGAACCAAAATAGGACCCTATGGCTGAACATTTGATTAGTGGAAATCCTGCTGGGTCTCCTGATCCTTAATAAAATTAGTGTTTGTGTATATGTCTTTGTGCATGAGAGCCAATAACAGGGCTTCCCTTGGGAAAGAATTATCTGCACTCAGCTACATAGTAGCTTCCACACATCATCTCTTTGTTTCTTTATACTAAGACTGAAGCTCACCAGTGTCACACATGTGACTATCATGCCCTGCTATTAGATACACTGTCTGTCCTGAGGGCACAGTGTCCATTTTTAGGAATACAAAGGATGCTTTGCAATAATGTAAAAGCTTGAACAACGACCTAGTTGCGTTAGCTTAAAATAGCTTATGCGCCCAAACAGTGGTTTCATTAGTTGCTCTTATTTTAGCTAGTTAAGTGACAAATGACTGTTATGTATCAACTGAGCTAAAGGTTTTTATTTATAGATAAAGTTTAGAAAGAATGGTTTCTGAAGTAAAGACCAAAACATTTAAAACAGCTAATGTTTTATTTAGCTGGGAATTAACATGACCTCTTATCAATATGAATGTGGTGGCAATACCACAGACTCTCGCACCGCTTACCTACACCAGTATAACATGTCTCTGTCTGGGCAACTAAAAACCGGTATGCTACACACAGTTGAGTAAATGATATAATAGCAGGATGACGATGGTGCCCTACTTCAATACATTACTGTGTCAAATCTATTTTATTTATATATTTCAATAATTTATTATCACTGCAGTGCTACTACCACAGCACCAAACAATTACAATTGCACTGTAAATCTACAAGACTACTCAGACTAATAAGTAATAAAAATGGCTGCCATATGGTTTGGGGTTGGGAGAGCATTGATGTAGCGTCTGGAGCTGCAAGCTCTCAGTCTTGCATAGAGTGTTGGTTTGGCTCAGTACTGAGTCTTGACAGGTCACAGACAGACTCTTCCCTGTTCATATAATTCCATTCTTCCATCAGATCTCTGGTCTTTATACTTTATTTAGTCACCATCATCAATTTCCCACCAATGATTTATAAAAAATTCCATTCTGCAAATTAGTTGCATTGAACAGGCTGAAGCCTGACTAAACAAGGTTTGAGTGTTTCATCTGAACCTAATCTTGTTATTCTTTGTTTCTTTAACTTGCTTCTCTATTTACTTCTTCCTCTTTTGCAGTCTCCTCCTCCCCCTCTTCCTTTGACCCATCTAACTTTTTGTCCACTCTTGCAGGCTGAAATTTATACATCTTAAAGGAATGGGAGAGTGGAGGGAGGGAGTAGAACAGATTTTTTTCTCTTTGCCTGAACAGATTATCCAGAGGTCAGTGGAAATGTGATGAATGGTAATTTCAGAGAGACAGCGACAGCGAGACAGAGAGCTGGAAGAAAATAAAAGACAGTAGCTGGCTTTCCATCCAAGTGTATTTATGTAAATTGTACTTTACTGCTGTTATTCTGCACATGCTGCACATTTGTAACTTGCAGATTTTTTTTATATATTTAAGCTATAATCCCTTTTAGTATGTTTTAGTGTTGTAATTATTGGTTTTACTATGGAAATGTCTACAGCCAACTGTATGCATTAGTATTGGGTTGATCTGGGCATATTTTAATAGACAGGCTAATAAAGGTGCAAAAAATCTGATCCGTTCTCTGCTGTGTTTGGTCAACAGCAACCTGCTTTTGTTGCAGCAGTGCTCTTTTAAATAAGAGCTTGGCATTTCATTGCACATAAGAAATAGGGTTGTTGCAATAGTGCTCAAAATTCTGGGTTTCTCAATCCTACAAGTTTAAATGCACCAATCCAATGCCACATAGCTTGTTTATTGGAAACAAGGCCCTACTATTTCAGAGCAGCATCCTGTATGCAACATAACAGATTTTTTTGGCTACACAAGAAGAAAATATTCATAACAGCCATGCAAGGTTAGATGCATACAGTTGTTAAAAATATTGATTGTGCTATGTATATTTTAACATACTGGTATTGTATCAGTATTTGCTGTAAGGTGGTTTACACAGATGAGGTATTTGAATAGGTATAAGATGGGGAAAGAAGCTATTGTAATGTCTCTAAACATCAGGAAATTAGACTGTGAGATGAAGTAAAGTTATTTGATGGACTGGTAATCCAGTTCCAATGGCAAGGTTTGCAAAAGTAGCTCGACAGTAACATAACTGTTATGAAAAAGTTCAAATGACTAGAAAAACTGCTATTAAGATAGAAACAGAGGAGAGAGAAAAAGAGCAGAGAGACATCACTCCTCCTCTTGCGTCTAGTTTTCCGAGAAATTCTTGGTTGTGATTTCCAGACACACACTGGGGTCACCAGAGGAGGCTGAGGCTGCATACTGGTTCTAATTACAAACTGCACTGTAAGGCCTTGTGCCTCTGTGTGTTTTTGTGTGTGTAAGTGTGTGTGTTTGAGAGAGGATGTAGAACAAGGTGTTGTGGCTTATTGTTATGGTGAGAAGGCTTTGCGAGCCATCACAGCCACCTGCTTTCCATCAGTGGCATCTGCTCTGACACACTAACAACACACACAAACGTACACTCACACACGCACGCGGTTAGTCCTCACACTGGATATCTTTACACATGTGTGTCCCTTTTATCACTCCCTCTATTTTGCCTTACACACACACGTAATACACATAGAAGAGATGCTGAAGTCCTCACCGACTGTCAGGGAGATGTAAGATGCTGGAAAACATATTGAAGCAATGACTAGCCTTCCTACTGCTTAACAAGAGACTGTAAAAACACCCTCAAACACATTGCACATGGCTTCCACGTCCCACTGTATTACTAAATCTGACATTAATGGCACTAAAAAAACCTCTGAGGTGTGTTTGAAATTTTGGTGGATGTCTTATACATGCTACTCCAAAGTGGCGATGGATATTGTAGCTCAATACTTGTTTTGTATTGATCCAAACATGGTCACATTGTCAAGTTTTAAAAGTTTTAAAACACTGTCAATTTCTAGAAGCTAGCATGAAATGAGATTTATACCATTGTTTTATTAGATTAGACAGATTGGATTAGACAATTTCTGATACAAACACTTCCTCAGCGTATTATAGATAATCTGATTTGGGCAATGTTTTTCTCAGCTGTTGGTGTTAAGACCAGGGATCCACCAATCTGGCCTGGTGGATTGGTATTGTCTCTGAAACTGACCTTTTGAAGCAGACATGGCCAATCCACAGTGATAAAGATTAATATTATGGCTAAACTGTTTTTCTGTAGTTGGCACTTAAATTTACTGATGCTTTTATTTACCCTCACAATAAATGTGCAACAATCTTAGGTTTTAATTATGAACCTGGGAGTCATGACAATGCTAACATTACTAAAGTGCAGTACCCCATTTGTTGTATGCCTGTTTCTTTACTCTTTTAGCCTCTTAAATATGACTGCTCTTGTTTAAAACTCCTTTATCATCAATGATTTTATTGTTCATTATGATCTGAACTATTTATGATTACTAAGACATAACCATTCCCCCAGGTGATGCTGTTCCTCTGATGAAGGAGCTGTTTTTATGGGTTTGGTTTAAAGTGCCTTCTAGCTACTTCAGCCCAGTTCTTAGAGATAGTCCATTTATTTCATTTAAACATTTTAAAAATAACAGCAATGTTTTTAACAATTTCCAGTCTGATTTAAAAGTCTTTAGTACCAAGGCAGCACATTTTAAGGTAACTTAAAATAAGGACCTAAGAACCTAATTAAGGACCTTGAAAGCAGACAGAGGTGATGACTCAATTTTAATTGCAATGAAAACAAGTAAATTTTATGTCGTTCCTCAATTGTCAGAAATTCAGCAAAGATACATCTCTACGTGGGTCTGCTGTACAAAGCACGTACACACGTGTTTAATGCTGATAACACAATGAATTAGGTATGACTGTGCTCACAAAGCAACCAATAGTAAATAAAAAGCCATTTGAAACTGAGCACAGGGAAATATATAATAAGCACAATCAAACAAAATGTACCCAGAGTTGAATCTAATAGGAGGCACTGTAACCTCTTACCAGCCAGGGGTGAGGGATCTCCGGTAGGGGCATCTGAGGCGGAGCTGGCAGACTGCTGTGAATCTCTGACTTGAATGAAGGTTCTAGGATACAGACACAAAATTAAAAAAAAAAAAAAAAAGACAAGTAATTTTTTTTATTTTACAGTTTATGCTGTTATTTCACAGTCGCAAGAGGCACTTAACAAATACATCATTAACATTTCAATAGCTAAAACTGGAAAAAAATGAAATATGGCTTCACTTTGCCTTCTTGTAATTAAAAAGTACACTGTTCTCGTCTGCATCAGCAATTCCAAATGAGGAACTTTTTTTTTTCTGTAAGTGTAAAAAATTCAAGGTTGCATCACACAGTAAATAAAACCTCACTTTAATTGACAAAAGTTCAAAGAGTAAGCAACAGTGCCAAAATTAGCAAGAATGGAGTATTGCATTTACATTCAAATATTTTCTGCTCATCCAAGTTCTATTTATCAACAAATTCATGTAAATTTAGAAGTTTAAGCTTCTTTTCTAAGATTTCCCCTCCAGCCCAAGCATTAGTAAGATTAAAACATTTCAGCAGATAGCAGCAGCAGCAGCAGCAGATCTTTCCAGGAATAATTCTGGTGAAAATCCCTGCTGTGAAATGTTTTAAAATGGAATTATGTTTTGTTTTGTTCTTACTTATGTGTAAGTTTAATCTACAGTGAGATCCCATCTATCCAAACTGCCTCACCCCCCCATCGGCATGTGTGAGTTTGGAACGCACGTCTGGGAAAATGCTGGAAAATATCACTGCACACAGGTTATGTCATGTATCTAATTATGTAATTAACAATTCCACACACTCCAAAGTGTGTGACCTGTAATCTCACCTTTCTCTGAGAGGACTCTGTGGAGAATGTTGGAGAGGTGCATCTTCCTCTCCCGAACCCCGGCACTCAGATACTCCCTGTCCAGCAGGTCCAGGAACAGACGAAGCTCACACACTAGCTCCTCCATCGCTGCAACACAACAAAACACACATTATATATCAGATACAGCATTATCATTTCAGACACTGAGGAATTTTATTACAATGTGTCACAACAGATGTAATGGCTACTGATAATTTATGAACAGCTGGAGCTAGGACATGACCAATCACATAATCAGACAGCTTGGTAACAAACCAACAGCTTATGTTTATTATCTAAACACTCATATCTAATAATCCTTCACTCCGAAATTGCATTTGAAGCAGCTTTTGTTTTTCCAGTGCCAATTAAGTCTGAAGTCTTGGTATGAAGCCCAGAGCCAAGTTCTCAGTCAAGCTGACAAGATCTAATTTAGGTAAAAGTTCTGAACTTTGTCTTTCAAATAAGTAAGTACAATTCACAAAATTTATTGCCACTTTTTTAATTAACAAAATTGTGGAAGAAAAACTACAGAAATAATGGATATTGTGATGTTGTAAGGGATCATTAGAGTTGCTATCAACATAATAAAACAAGAGACTAGCTGGCCTGACTGAGGCGAAAGAAAAGACAAGCTAATGGACAATATATATATTTTTTTATTGTATTAATGTAATGTGTTGCTATGTTTTGGTTACGAGGCAGGTGAGAAGGAAACCTTGATGCTTTGAATAAAACTATGGATTTCTCTTGTTTAGAATTATAGATTTCTCATGAGTGTGGGAAACAACTGGGATAATGTAAAAACAACACTCAATGAGATAAATAGGACAGGTATAAGCATTTGTTAGACATTTTGAAGAGCAGAATGAATGGCATTGAACTGTATAAGTCAAAAGTCATTATCAAGTCTCTGTACAAAAGGTTGAAGTTGTACCACAAAGTTAACTGTGACACCTTTGCCTCAGTTTTCTCAGCCAAAGATGTTTGACAAACTTGGATGCTCCCCTATGTCCACAGTTAGTTTGTAAACTACAATGTTGTTACTTCTGGTTGTGTTAAACCAGAGTCAGTCTTAAACTGTACAATAGAAAAAGAACATGGTGCCAGAATATTAAGGACATGAAACATCTAGTGAAACACAAGCAGCACATAGAAATAGACCACAGCATTGCTCATGAATTAATCCTCTTGTACAGTTTGTTTTCATTTAAGCAACTTTTTTGAGTCTTTTTGCACTGTGGTCCAACATAAAACAGACTCAGAACAAAAGCAAAACACAGTTATATAACAGATAAAGGGCAGCCAGGTAGAGACGGAAAACAGAGCTTTTAGTTAGTCAATCAATCATAAAGGGAACTGTTCATTCTAGGGTAGAAACCCAACAGGCTGATAGCTGCTCCGTAGAATCAGACCTGGCAACCCACCTGACGGATATACTGCTGCAGAGTTATGGCTTCTGGTGGAAAATACACCACTGCCTCCCTCCACAGACCAAAACAATCACAGGGAAACCAAATATAACAAGAGGCTGACGTATGTGTGTGAAGTATTAAGCTATGCCTTTTTCTTTCTCACACACTCATATAACAGCTTGTTGTGATATGGGTGACATCACATGAGGTTCATAAGTGTGACTCAGAGCTGCCATGCTCTGCACAGCAATGCAAATGCACACAGATAACGAGCACCTCTCTCAACAGGGGATCCTGGCCCGTTTTGACGCAGCTCAAGCTTACTGTAAACATTTGATTGTATCAAAGTCGACGACATTGGACTGGAAAACAGCTGAAGATGGAAAGGGGGCAAGTGGGGGTAATGATGATAAATCTATTTTAATTTATTTATCCTTTGTGAAATTAGAGGAAACTAGTCTAGGCCCATTTTCTTTTGTAGCTATTGTATAACTGTTGTTGTGATATTTCATTGCTTTCAAAAATAAAAAAAGAGCTGGTTCAGCATCTTTCTCAAGAACACTTCAGCAAGCTGACACTGACATAAGGGCTTCCAATAAGGCACACATCTTTGTGAAATAGAGATTATGCGAGGTTTAAAGTCATGATTAGTCATATTTAGATTTCAAATTTCGATTTTTACATCTATGGATTTTAAATGATTCTTTATAATTCTATTAGCAGGGAGATTATGTCTTACATTGACTGCTGTGTTATGTAATGACAAACCTGCAGTGGAGACAAAAATCTAATCCATCAGAAGCAAAGCAAAACATGAACATCAGCAATCAGAAAGTTCAACAAAGGATTCAGATCTGACCAAAAAAGAACTTCAGCCAAAAGCCGTCACTTTCTGTCAAGTGAAACTTAAGACACAAGGTGCTAAAAAGTCAGAAAACACCAATTAAGCACAGATGTACCAAAATGCTCTGTAAAATGAGGATGAGTTGCTAATGATTTTGTCCCTAATTGAGTCATTTTTGGAAAAAAAAAAAACTTTTTTTTTTTTGTAGATATATACATTAAGAAGCAAAACTTGTTAATCCTATTGATGTCGGCAACTGGTCAATTAATTTTTGCTGCTCTCACTAGTTGCGATCAGAGGTGATGGTGATGCACAGCACGAAGTGCCACACTATACAGCAGCATTCAAAGTACAATTTGGTTACTGAAGACTATGATTTGCAGTTGCAATTTTTTAAATGGCTCTTGAATTGTATGAGCAATGTTTACCTTGGAGATAAAATGTTTCACCCTTTTGACTAACATGTCTTACTTTTAGACTAGTTGACTTGTTGAGGATTGGACCTCAAGAAAATTTGTCTTTAGGAACACCCCTTATGATATGAAGGTTTTTCCAAAAAAAAAAAGCAAAATGTTACAGCTATATACAGCAAGACAAGAAATCTACCATTTCATCATATATCCAAAGTAGAGATGCATCACCATTCCTCACAAGCTGTCATAGACACATAGAAAACCAAAAAAATGGGTCCCTAAAAGGCAGCACACACATACCAGCGAAACATGCTGTGTAGCAAAACACAGATGCCTATTGTTTTCTATGTAAGCTGCTGTGTGCACTCAAAAGTTATGAGAGAAAATCTTTAATCTTACTTCAGAGTCAAAACATCATTAAGCTGTTTTTTATCAAGCCTTCAGCAGCATGCTAAAGAAATACTAATGCTTTGTTTCTGCAGTTTGCAAAGTTCCACAGAATAAAGCTCTCCATGTTCAAAGTAAGCAACTAAATCAACATTTGGGCTAGAAGCACTGGAGGTGTACTGAATTGACCCAAGTGCTAAATGTTCCAGCAGTCAAAAAAAAACTGCCATCCACCTGCTGAACTCAGGTTAGGGATTAGAATGTACCAATAAGTCTCTCCAGCAGATGTTCTAACTGCTTTATGCCAGGTATGATGACGCAACACACCTCTTACGCCTCAAACAAATACCAGATCTGATCATAAGTCACCCTGCCTATCACACAGGTATCTATGCTTAACCAGCAACAGGTGAGACTGCTGGCAGCTGGCACATGATGGAAAGGATTCATCCTAAAACTTTTCATCAAAGTATCTTAGTGTTATGAGGATGAATTTTCCCAGGGAAGTTTAAATACTGTAGACTATAATTCACATTCATTGGACTGCAGCTCTGTGGCTGGACACGCATCACTTTCACACATTCCTCAAATAATCTGATTATCCTAAAGGAGACAGAGTGAGGTATGGAAGGAGAGGTGCTACGAGTCCAATAAGGAAAAAGAGAGAGATAGTGAGGGGCAAACCAGTTAGGAGAGAGGGATAATGTCTAATGGGATGAAAATCCTAGGGTTACACACAATATAACAATGTCAAAATATTTCACCAGCAATAGTGAGGGAATCACCATACAGAAATTTTGTAAAGCTTAATACATTGCAAGACAATCATCCATACAGACATATCACCATGTTTCTGTCATTAGAGAATAAATATTCCCCTTAAAAAGAAACAAGAAATTAAAATTTACTTGAAGCAGAGTGCAAAAAAAGAGTTTAACTTAAAAGTTTAGAAGTTTAACTTAATGCCACTTTGACACACACATACACTGACCACAACTTTATGTGCCTCTCCAATGAAAATAGCTTTAAACTGGAAAAAAGACCAAACTGCCAGTAAGCAGAAAAATAATATAAATGTGTGTTGTAAATTAATGACTTTGGTAAATCAAAATTGGCATTAGAATCCGTCAAAAGCGCATGCTGAAGCCAGAGTACACATGATGTATTACAAGAGGAAGAAGTGCATCACTATATTTTACCACTCCTAGTAAAGTAGAGATGAAAAAGGTGTGACAGGGAGTGATGGAAATAGTGGGAGATGCAGGGACATAGTGAGACAAAAAGAGAATAAACAAAGGCAAATAGAAAAAAACTGGAGGAATTATCACTCAAATCAATAAGAGATGATTTTACTTTCCCTTGTTGATCTGGTGTAATTTTTAGTTTTGGCCACCATTTCTAGTGGGTAAAACTGACAGAAGTGCACTGTGTACTGAAAGTAATTTAATGACTTTTGCCCTGTACTGAATTCAAGGGACAATGCAACTTGCAATACTGGCAGGTTGACGTTGCACTCAAATAATCATGTGATTAAAAAACTATGCTGAGAGTTCCCTCTTGCCTTTTGGTGTCATAAATATATGCACGCTGCTTTCATCCTCTGCTTTGTGTGTCACAGTGCATATGCACCAACAGGGAAACATGAACTTCACGGTGCAAAAGTTCCCCACCTAAACTCAGATGTTCATACTGCAAAGGCCAAAAAAGTTTTGTTTTTTTTAAATGGTAAGGTTTTCTATCTTTTATTATTCTCCGACTCTGAACCACATACTAGCATTATATCTGTCATTATTGTCTTGTTCTTTCAACATAGTATTTAAAACACAGTATTATCACGACAATGTCAGATTCAGTAATACAAGGGCAGAATTGAAAAATGCTACAGCCCATCAAAAGATTATCAAACTAGTCCTCATGGCAGATGAGCCAAACGTTTATTTTAGCACTGATTAAGAAGTTAAAATAACTTAACTGCCATTTTGTTGTTGGCTGATTTGCCAAAAAATAACTGATGGGAAAAAAAAATAATACATATAGACCAATTGCAGTCTTCAATGCAACAATGCCTACCTTAGCTTTACACATTCAGAGATATACAAGTGGTAGCTGCTGATGACTAACAAATACCATTCAATTCTACTATCCTAAACTTTTAGGAATGTATAAGCTAAGGATGGCCAAAACTAACAAATAACATCCATGTTATATAATTTAGTTTCTTCTAAGACACCATTCTACATGCAACAAAACCTACTGCCTCTGAATGCAGCAACAATGAAGGAGCTCACAGCATCATTTTATCTCAAGGCTTTGGAAGAATTGTTAAATGTCACAGTCAGAGAACAGCATTATCAATCATGTCTACCAGTCTTTCAGTCCATATTAAAAGGAAAGCAGTTCCTCAAAGCAGAGGCAAATCCCCACTGTAAAGCTACTTGCTCACACACAACCTGGATCACTTTCACCATGCCTGTTTTTATACTACCCCAAAAAACAGCCAACCTCTCTTTACTGCTCCATTTACTGTTTCACAGGGCTTTGTGCAACCTGTACACTACTTTACTTCTACAGGGGTGGTCAGAAAACTATGTGAGTGTGTGTGTGTGTGTGTGTGCATGTGTGTCATTAAAACTAAAGCGAGCAATCTAGATCACCAAAGACGGCAAGGGAAAAGTGAAGTGGCATGGAGCGAGAAGGACCACCCTCAAACAAGGCCCAAGGGCGAGGAGAAAAGTACCTTGTAGTGTAAACAAACCACCCACGCCCTTTCTTAAAAATCTCACTCCTGTCTCTCCCCCTGTCATTCAACTCTCTCTTTTCTCCAACATGTTCTTTTCTCTTTTCTTTACTATGCTCATCCTTCACCATGCTCCTTACAGTGCATGTGTATTTTTTCCCTGTCTAAAGCACATCTTGGTTGGTTTCACAATCAGTTACACACATTAGTTCAATACATTAACATAGGATGTATTCAAAGCAGCATAATATGCCCTTTAACCACGTTTTGTTGTGTCAACAGAAAATTTGTATGACAAATGATCTGATCTCTTTCCAAAAAAAAAAACAATTAATCCCTAAACTCACATCCACACCCACATCCACACAAATGCAAAGCCACTAAAAACACCTAGACATGTCAGAGGGATGTTTTCACTGTGAGGTATTCACACTTCCCGGAGCTCAGAACAAAGGGGGTTTCCTGCATGTGTATGTGTGAATGAGTGTGTGTGCAAAGTAACAGGGTCAACTTTGGGTCTAGGAGAAAACTTGAGACCCTGAGGCTCTGTCGTCTTTGTAGGTGCAAAAAAATGCTTAGCCAGGTTACCCGGAGGAGGGTTTTGTTCCTTTTTTCCCAGAATACAGCTGTTGTGATTGACATCATGCTGACAGATGCTATCCCACTTTGGGTTTGTGTGTGTGTGTTTAAGGTGTCTGTTTCTTGTTGCAAACATTGTCTTTAACACTTAAGGGGTGTGTTTAGTCTGGGCATTTATCAAGCTTTCAGGTCAGGATCTGCCCCCTTACATACATACACACTCACACAAGACTTAAAGGACTGTGCACCATAATTTAAGCATTAACTACCATATCTGCGGTTCTACAAATGCACACATATCATTTAAGTAAATCCAGTTGCTCTCATTAGGTTCACACATTGGTTTTTTTCCCTTGAGAAAATGTGTCCTGCTAATTACAAGCCATCATCATAAAACTATGCCACTCATCCTAAATCAACATGGGCTCTTCACTGGGACCAAAAGCTAAGAATGTTTAAGTTAAATTAACATCAGTTCCCATTTTCTTGA
>JAPZDZ010000016.1:2154042-2165873 GCA_029783805.1 Acanthurus tennentii | reverse complement strand
TGAATTACACTATTTTACTAAATATGATGCAACACGGAAGAAAAACTATTTTCAAATAGGCTACAAGTTCAATGCACAAACACAATAGGTTGGATGGCCTTGTAAGTGACAACAGGAATAGCATTTTAAAGCCGTTATTGATGAACAGCCTGGCAAATGATGTGGGAATGTATCCTGAGGTACATATGGTCACAACGACCTCTAGATGCTGGCGGTTCAAGAAAAAAAAAACAGACTTTCGCAAGTTTATTATGGAAATTTAAGAGATGCATTTGGAGATGAGGCATATTACGAGTAAAGTCGTTTTAAAGCCTGCTCTTGGCACGCGCTTTGATTTCCTTCAGGTATATTCCTGTAAATTAGTAACGGTGCAGTGATTTTATGTGGTCAGAGAAAAAGCCCCAGGTTGAGCCACTCACCCCTGTTGGAAGTGAAGAGAACAGGGTCGCTCCTCATCGTGAAGTAAAACTCATCTAATCCGCCCAACGACACACAGGAGCAGGCGCGTGCCCAGCGGCTCCCCGGCAGCCGAAAATATCCAAAAACAGGGAGACTTTAGCCGTTTGTGCCTTCAGTTTTACCCTTTACGTATGCCTTTCTACTGAGCCGGCCACTGAAACGTCTCTCTTTTCCTTTCAAACTTTTTCTCCGGGTCTTTCTCCTCCTCCTCCCTCTTCCTTTCCCACTTTCCTCCTCCCCTCTTTTTCTTCAAATGTCTCTCTATCCCAGTCGCTCTCTCTCCCACAAACTGCCTGCATGGATACTTATGCTGCGTTTTAAGACAATCGGAAATAACGGAATTCCCTGCCGGAGTTGTGGATTGATTGCATTAGTCTTGATCAGATTTTTGGATTAAAAAAATATTTGAGATTTTCAATGCGTATGTTGACTACTGCATTGAGTGGGTCTAGTAGCCTACTAAGTCAAAAATACTGTAGTTTATGAGAAAGAAGGGGAATTACACATAGGAACCAAACACCTATTTTTTTTCTTTGAATATGTTGTGAATATCAAAATGAACTTAGTAATGGTAGTCTCAGAACAATAACACAAACTGTAGACAACTGTTGCATTGCTTTTTGTAACCAGGTCTGCTGAAAGTATAGCATTGTAGTGACACAGGGTTGGCCTCTCTTGAATCATGCTAATCAGTTGGCCATCACTTTCTTCATTCTAGAATGATGAAAATACTTGCTCATTTAAATTATCAATGAAAAATGAGAAGAGCCATCTTCCATTTCTCTATTCATGCACCGATGGACTTCAGCTGAACAGCTAAATCAGATTGATTTCTATCACTCATGAGGCTCCTCCGTGGATTCAACATGCTCAGTCATCCAAAAAGCCACCAACAAAGGCCAACTAATCCAAACAACACAAGACAAACCTCCACAACAAGGGTCACATCAAGCCAACCGTCCTATCAGGGCCCTCATGCTCCATGAATGCACAAGTCACAGACTGAGATTTTCCTGAATGAACTCGAAGGCAGCATTTTCTATGAATGCCTTTTAAATCTCAGAAAGCTGGGTATTGCTTACTGCAGGACTCTGTCTGGTTACATGACTTTTTGTTTCAGTTTGATTACACAAAGGACAAAATAATAATAGTAGTAATAAAAAAAATAATAATAATAAATCTGATTAGACAAACAGTTTGTCTTTAACTAAATCTTCACTTCACAAAACCCCACTTAGATCAATACTTTGTAACAGTCTGAATCTATCAAGATGAATTCAGTCCCCAAAATTTTAAAGCTTCTTCGGATTGGTCTTAAGAAGCTTAACCAGTTAAAAAAAGACAGAGCCATAAAAGAAGGTAAAAGGCTAGCTTTACCATACTCCATTACCATAAGCCACTGATTCCCCCCTTCCCCAGGGATATGAGCCAGTCTGAGTTCAATATCCCATCTGCCACCAGGAGAGGAAGAGAAGGAGAAGGATGGGTGTGGCGAGTCAGACTGAGGCTACCCAAAGCTGTTTTTCTTCCTTTTTTTTCAGGGCCCACTTTTTAGTGAGGAACATGAGACTGAGGGAGGGAACAGTGTGCAGAGAAAGAATAATGTCCCAGCTCACCTTTCAGTTCCACCAGTTCAGGGAGAACCACAGAATGGCAGAGGCTGGTAAAGAGTATTTCCCCAAAGGATAATCACCATAATGTTCTTGTAACTGACCTAATCCTGTAGGAATCATGTGTGTGGCGCTCAGTAGGGAACATAGTACCAATTTACCATTGAGTTATTATTTTTGTGAGCTTGTAATTCAACAATTATGCATTTTCTGTGCTATGCTGAGGGACATTAAGACTCTGCCTTTTATCTAATAGCTCTTGTACTGTGCCACTGCTTTATCCTAATGGTAGAGTCCCACTGAGGACCAAGTGTATGAATCAAGATGCTAACTTCCTCGAACTGATCATTCTTTTATGTTTCATTAGGCCCCATAAAAAGGTTATACTGGTGGAAAAAAATACAGACTTTATAAAAAAAATTAGATTCACATACTGGCTGTTTCTGCTGTGTTCCCCATTTGCATTTGATTCAGTTCACATGAATTATTCCACAAGTCCATCCATGTTTTTTTTCACTGTGATATTGAGTCCTAACTGTCCTTTGGATGAATTTCTTAGTCTTTGTACTTTGGCAGCCTAACATTTGTGACAGTGACAGGAAAACAACACTGTAACCTAAAACAACTTAGGTGTAGATAAAACATTCTCCTTGTTTTACATGCAAAAGATAACTTTTGAAAGAGTAGAGTCAAAAGTTGTGATGTTTTGTGCCATAAAACCTCTTGAGGACGAGGTCAGGGTAGACTGGACAAAGAGATTGACTTTGCACTGGAGACCACTGTTTGTTTCCTGTTCCCTACTGACTAATAATGGCCAATTTTAACAATGAGATACAACCTAGGGCAAACCATAACAAAGTTTATCCAGTTGGCTAAACTAAGCCAAACCTTTTACCGGTGATTCTGCGTCTGTAAACCTCCTTCAGGAGTTCAGTCCATCAGGATGAATTATAGCTCTGGAACCTGGACGCTAGAGTTAAAGCCCAATGATAAACTGCTGACTTGTGCAGTGTTTATGTTTAGACAGGCTAAAACCCCTTACTTCCAGTACCAGCTTTTAAAGTACACAATCATTAATTCCATTGTTTGCAGGACCTCATGTTACAAATATTTAAAGTTGCGATTGGTGCACTTCTAAGTTTGTACCTTGAAATGCATAGTCACTGCAGCCATCAGTGTGGAAGCTAGTCAGACCTTTAATACAATTTTGTAAGAAACAAAGAGCCTTAAGTTTTTCACAACAGACAGCAAATGGCCACACACACACACACACACAAAGATTGTGGTTCGAGACAATTGTTTCAGACAGGCCTGTCAAAACAAACGGCGGGCTAATCTGAGCCCCCAAAAAACCCTCCAGATTTTTTCTCCATTAAAACTCACTTTGCCAGTCTGCAAATACCAAGGCCAGACAAACAGCACTGAGCTTAAAACACAAGAGGCAGGTCAGGTTTTGGGTGTTTTTATGGGCAAAAGAAGGTGGCATTCCTCACAGCTCTGTTCATTGTGCTGAAAAGTGAGGCAGTATGCAGGTCATATGACCCTGCAGTCAGTTTATTTCAGCTAAAAAACTGGTGGGAGGATTTCTGCCTCAGCCAAGAGACCCTTATCAGAGTGAGATATGTTGATGGAGAGGGAGTACATGATGAGCATGTGTGTTGAAATGATGAGCAATGAAAGGATTGATGGATTACAGCAAAAAGCGTGTGTGTTTTAACTCCCAGTATATTCTTCTTAATGTCTGCTTTCACACACTTCTTCCACAGTGTGCTGCAGTGTGTGTGGGTGTGTGTTTGTGTGATCCCAGTGAAATCTCATACTTTATGGATGTTGGCTTGGCCCTGTTGTGTAAAAGTCAACAGTGACATCAGTTTTTGGCCCCCTGACTGAGATTAAATCTAATAGAGATTGAGATTCTGTAATAACTTGGACACTTCCCTGCTCCGGTCAGCCATCAACCTGTCATGTTATTCAGACACCCCACCGAGCCGTCAGACACACTCAAACACACATACAGACTGTCAAAGTCCAACAAAAGTTGGCTATGAAACATTCAATTTGAAGTTAATTCGAAGCAATAACACTCTTCCCTATGTAAGAGTTCTTGTTGGAATTATCCATGTTAACACATTATGTTTTATACTTCCAAATATCCACCATTCATTAAAATATTATACCCTGTCGATGAAAAAGTCTGCGGAGGGGCATCATCATTTGGCTGTAGCAATCACCTAGATACCACCCAGGTTCTTGTCTTGTCAATATTTCCAGAAAATTGAGAGGTTTTTAATGACATGGAAAGGAGTTTACACTCTGTGATGGTAACAGGTATAACACTTGATGGGTTAAAAGGCTGATTCTGATCATTTGTAGACTAAAATGACTGATTTAATAGAAAAAAGACAAGAATAAGACAAGAAAAATATTTACTATTTTCCACCAGAAGATCAAATTTACAGAAACTAAAAGTGAACACTTAAATAAATTATTTAAATTTCGAAATTTCCCGTTTTATTGTGTATGTACTCAAAATGCCACAAAATTTGGTTGGTGGCTTGCCAGAAAGTGTTACTTATGACCTCAGTTTCCCCAAAAATCTGGCTACAACTCTGATGGTCGAGTTGAAACTCTGATGGTCTCAATATCAGATTCCAACCGCACATTTATTTGGGCCTGATAATAATATTATTAAATTCATATTTAACTTTATTGTGTGTGTTGTCTCTTTGTGGCAAATTAAATTACTTTCAAAATACAAGTTAATGGATGTAGAGAGAGAAAGTCTGTACAAATTGTACACAAGCAGAATGAAGGAAAACCAATTACTAAAGTATTCAATTAAGAGTGCAACTGCCCAAATATTAATGTTATTAGAGTTCTGTGGTCATGTCCCCTGTAGGGTTTTTCTGACTGTTTACCAATACAACTAATATAAGAGCAGCAGAAACCCTTCCCCAGAACATTTATCTTATTACTTAAATGACCAAGCCTAGAAAAAGTGAGATTCCAGAATACAACTTGTATCAGTATTATGTTTGTTATTATTTAATTACATTTTATGTAATTTGCTGTTTCTCACTGTACATTCCTACTGTTCAACTATTCTTTTGGCTACTGTGCTCATTAAAGAAGTCCATAGAAAGAAATTGGATATAGGTTGGTAATTTTTTGTAAAGCAGAAAATACCATCTGTTTTCTACTTGTATTATGCATTAACATCTTGTTTCAATAAAACTTTTGGGGAAAAGGCACGATTGTGTTTGCCCTAGCTTGCCTGTTTTGTTTCGGCGTGTTTCCTGCAGAAGAAGGCTGGTATTCAAGGCATGCCTGTCAAAACAGCAGCCAACCGGCATACCGCTCAGAACGCATAAAGACATATTCCCCACTCAGATACACACATTCTTTTCTGTCAAGCAAACAGGGTGGAGAGACTCATGAGGGCTGCTCTGGATTTGATTGTGTACATTCATAAGAAAATGACAGCACAGATGTTTGCGTGACTTCTTGCCACAGTTTGATGAGCACAAACAGAGTATTCTAGGTCACTCTGGAGCTTTTGAAGGGATAGCTCTCTTGCTGGGTGTTTGTTTAGATGGTGCAGAGGTGACTGCGCCACTGTGCTGCAAAGTCAAACCTTGACATGTGCTCCCATACCTGGCAAACCTCACTGATTCGCCTCTCCATGTGTTTATTTGGTGTAACTCTCTCCCCTTTTTTTCTTTGGGCTTGCAGACTGCACCCTGCTTCCTCAGGAGAGTAGGAGGCTTACCAAACCTGGCAGCCATAACTTTCAACTATGGAAACCGTCTGGTTCAGATTCAGGAGCTGTCATTTTTTTGAATGTTGAACTCATAGGGTGCAAAGGTCATTGGAGTTAAAGCCAAAAGAGAAGAGGCTTCAAATGATGTCCCCTTTTTAAATGGACTAGAACAGGGAATGTTTTCCATCAGCAACCACTATTGACAGCTCTGTTTCCTCAGAGGGTCCAACAACACAGCTTTGTTGTGGATACACTGAAATTTGCCAACTTGCTATCACAACTCTCCTTTGCTTTGAGGATGTTTTCATAAACATGACACACATTATTAACATTATATTGCATAGAAAAACCAGTAGATACATACATAAAATTAAGCTGAAAGATATAAAATTGGTTAAACGTGAAGTTTTTAGGTCCAGCTGGGTTTATCAAACATGGTTCACTGTTTCCTTCCTTCTGCAGACTGTAGAGCAGGGGTTCACAAAGTTTTTTAGCTTACATCATGGATTTCCATAGGAATTGTCCATTTACATTTATATGTGATATGTATTTATTCCATTATAAAAGTACACCAAAGTGTTGTATTTTTCATCAGCATAAATATGTCTGTACATTTTTCTGAAGGACTGTCCTGTCAAAACACTGATATGTGTGACTTGTTTTGATGCTAATAATGTCTCATTGAAGATCTCTGTTCAGTTTCTTTCATTTATTAAGATTTAATCACTAAACTCCTACTGAGCACACAGAACACATTTAGACCTCTCCTCTACGTTTAGTGAAGCTAACATTACGAAGTCTTCTTTGATTTTTTGCTTCAACCTTCATGCAAGTGATGGGATCACAGAAACAACAGTGCAGAATACCTAAGCCAGATGTTACAGGTCCAGGTTTCCAAGGAAATGAGGTGGGGGAGGACATCCTAGACAGCATCGGCGCTGAACAGACCAGCTTAGTGAAGAAAAATGCTCTTTTAATGTTTTAATCAGGAAAATGAATTCACATATCAAAGCATTGTTATGCATTCTGTTCAGCCTTTGGCAACCAATAAAAAGAGGCCCACAACCCCATTTTGAGGCCAGACCCCTTGCAAACTGGAACTGGATTAGACAGTGATTGGTTCATCTGAAGCCAAATTCACTCCATATGTCAATGGCTTGTTCAGCCACTTTAGCAATCTGTCATGCCAGCACTGAGACAAAATTTCTTAAAAATTATGAGCTTCATTTGTACAAATAAGGTTCCACTTCATGAGCTGAAGAAGTTTTATATATATTTATATATATATATATATATATATATATATGTATATATACTGTTACCTGAGGGAGCAATTAGTAGTTTTTAAACTACCTGAAAATGTAGTTTTAATGAATATTCCAGTAAAGCAGCTTCACGACTACAGCAACAGCTATCAAGCAAATGGGATTCCACTACCTTCTTGACCTGTCTTTGTATTTGTATGTTTAAACAAGATGCCCCAAACAAATATTATGGGCTTTGTTTGGGACAGTATTGTTGTGCAAATAAATCCTGCACATTTTATGCTAAATCATACTCAATTACAAATGGAATGATTGCAGAAGCAACACACAAAATAAATGCTAATATGTTTTGTGCATCTTTATATCATACTATGTGTTTTGGGCCTTTGTGTAAAGTATTCAAACAGAGTGAATACTTCATTTTCTCCTGTTTTAAAGCCACCGGAATAAATGAGGAGTGGGGGAATTCTTCTGGATGCCAGACCTCCTCCTGGCCGCATTACAGCAGGCTGCAGTGCATCAACACCACCATCATCAAACACACACTGTCTTGCCTCCCAACACATCCAGTAGCAAGCACAATTACCTAGCAATGTGTGTGTGCGTGTTTTTTAGAATTGTTTATGCCTGTTTTCCATATGTTACAGGATTGTAAACACAATGCAGTAATACCAGAAAGCAGACTAAGAATTATTTATTCCACCTTTTTAGTTGGATATAATATAGTTGGTGTTCTGCTGTCATGTGGCATAACTATGAAGGTTTTGCTGTTTGATCCTCCTCCTTGAGGAGACAGTTTAAAATTGACATAGATCAACATTGAAATGTGGATTTTTTTGCAGCTGGTTCTGTTTGCAGAATGTGCATTTGTATCTGTCAATACAAACATATATTTTTTTAGATATGTACTTTATATTCAAAGAGATACTGATACAATTTCCAGATGTTTCACATTACATTGGTATCATACAAGCCAGTGGCTACAGTTGAATTTTCTAAGGCTCAGAAATTCTTGGAAACAAAGCAAAGCTGAGAGAGATGCAGAGAAATCAGTCTCAGCAGTATAAACGGTAGTATTTTGCACACACACACACACACTGCAGGCTCACCTTTCTTAACGGGAAGTGAATGAGGGATGCTGACGTCAAGCCATTGTAAATCTCAAGTCACAGTGCGTCACAGTTGAGAAGTTAGCCAGCTCTTGTGTCCAGGTCTGGAAGTCCCATCATCATTACTATCATCATCCTCACCAGAATCAGTGAGCAGTGTGTACGTGTGCACATGTGTATGTGTCTGTGTCTGTGTGTGCAGGCTTGAAAGGCTTATTACTGCAGCAAGGTTATGGTTATATGTCCATATGGCCATGCATGATGGTGTGTGCATGGCTGTATATTATGTGTAAGTTTATGTGCCCTGGTCTTGCACCGCAGTATTAATGTCAGGGATGCAGCAAGTTCAAATAAAAAGCTTTTATTATTTTAAGAAAATGTCATTCATGTCATTTCTGATGTTTGTAATACCAAAAATACTATTCTGTTGTCATATTTGACATTACGCAGTAAAGCAATAATATGCAGCTAATGCAAATTAAAAATAAAATGAACTGCTAAATAAACTTTGTTTATGTTTTGAAATTTTTTATCTGATATGAAATTTTGGAATTTTTTCACATAAGAACTTGAAAATAAGATCAGATGGATTGGATTTGACACTGATATCCCACACAATTTTACTCTTCGAGCTGGACTTAGTGCCATGCTTCTATGTTTGGGTATTTGGAAGTAATGCATGAAAAAAACACTGTTCAACGTGTTATCTACTTTTTTAGTATTCTTTCACTCTCTCTTATGGAGAGAGTACTTCAATACATCAATACTTTGATCCATTTCCATTAATGCAACTCAGCAGCATCTATCATCCAACTTATCTGGTAAACACTTGTGTTGCTGAAAGACTGTGCCCTTGTTTACTAAAATGGTTATCTATCATAAACGAAACATCCCTAATGGCATGACTATGGGATCACCATGAAAAAAAAAAAAAATCCAACTGTTCTTAAGGTTCCTAAGTGAATTTACAGAGGAGCATGCTGTTATTTTTTAGGTACATAAAGAATTTTCTAATAAAAGGAAACTGTGGTAATAAAGTTTGGAAGATGTTGAGCACACTCATTGACATTGAGGGATGGATTATTCTGAGAGACTGACAGAAGTAGCCTTTCTCAGTTTAACAATATATTTTTTATGTCTTGGAAACTCTATTGGAAACCAGTTGAATTTAATGAATCCTTTGACTCCAACTTTAAAATGTAAATACACAGAGGATCAAAGCTTTTACAGACAGCATGCTTGCATTGCTCAGTTTTTCTCTCTGAAAGGGAAGGTGTTGCATAATTTGATACCTCTCCTCTGTCAGAGTGAAGCAACATATGGGGCTGTGGCCTCAGTCCAAACTGAACAAGATGCTGGCAGACCAGAGACGGAAATTAGGTCACAAATGGAACCAGGTCCTTTTCCAGTGGGGAAGTTCCTCAAAAACATCCAGCAGTTTGGGTAAACAGATGTGTGAGTTGTGGTGCTTTTTACACTGAGAACCTTCTCACCTCCATGTCTGCTTTGACCTGCTGATATCTAATATGTGTTTATGCGAAAGGTTTCTAATGCATCTGATGTAACAAACTACATTTCTCTGATGAATTCCTTCATGTTACCGTGGCTTTAACCAGAGTTAAGTCCTTAAAGAAGAAAGGAAGAAATTCAACAGTCACTCAGCTTGCATGTCAACAGATTCGTCTCCATTAGAAAACTCCATCTGCTGATGATTGTGTTACACATTTTAGAGCTCTCTGTTGAAATAAAGTAAGTAGACAGTGAAGCAGGGTTGATTTGGTAAATTACTATTTCCCAGTTCAACAATAAAGTTTGTAACATAGGAATATTGTTTTGCAATTGCGCAGACTCTGCAGGTGGTTTACCTTTTAAAGTGAACTAAGTTAAACATCAGAAAGTTTTCCATTATCAGGACTGTATCAGTAACTATGGTTCTTTGTACTAATCAGTTCTTGTGTAAAGGATAGCCATGTTGCGGCTCCGTGCTGAGGACATTAAGTGGAACAATTGTAAAACTTCCAGTAAGTACAAATCATTTGCACATCAGAACAAAAGAAAATAAAGTCAAGGCTTCAAAACAGTGACAATTCACTTTAACTTACTATCTTACATTGTTCTTTGTGCAGATTCTTAGACTTGTGAGACTTTGTTTTGGTAATTAGTTCAGTGATAAATGTTTCTTTAATTTATTAATGCACATTTAAGTCTATATTTACAATCAATATTATGAACACCACACTATAATGTATTAATAGTAATAAAATATAAAGTGTTCTATGAAAACTCCATTAGTAAGTAACTCAATCACTTCAGAGCTTTAGTGAGACTGTGATCTTTGAAGCTGTTGATGAATGATGTGTTAATATGGTAAAATGGCAGATTTATGTTCTTCCACAGAAAAGAAAGGGCCAGTTTAAACCAAGACCTTTTTAGAACCCTGCAGGGAAGAGTTGCAGTGGTGTAACGCCATCAGCTGGAATCAAGCCAGTTGAAAGAGTTGCTGTGGCTCAACTTGTCTAGTCCCAGCTGCTGGGTTGTAGAAAAGAGTTACAATGTCTGTCTGGATGCTAGATGCTAAGCTGCTTTTACCAGAAGTCTGACAGCAGAACATCTCACTCCTATAAATTTGTAAACATGGCAACAACACTGCCTAATCTTGGGAAAAATTAGTGCCGTCAAAAGGAAGAGACTCCATGAGGAATACTCAGGAAGAGAGTGTAAATTTTCCTGAGTTGACACAGTAAATGCCATGTTGGTAAAAATCTAAAGATAATACTCTGATGTCTCCTGAAGGCAGCATGAAGCTCTGCCACAGAGAGAAGATTTAAGTAAAGAGACACTGTCGTGAAAACATCACAGTCTTATTAGTTTAAAGTGGAAGGTTTTAAAATCAAACCAGATGTTTCGCAAGTTGCAAGTTTCAACTTGTATAGTAATGAAGCTTTGGTCTAAACTCACCATGAAGTCTTCCAAATACACCACAACACCCTCTTTTTAAAAATATTGCTTCCAGGCTCCCCCAGAGTTCTCTGACCACCCCTCAGGTTGGTATATCCCCCATTGAGAAGCTTACCATGGCTACTGCTTCTTGTTCCATTAAAAGCTGTCCAAAATGCAGAAAATAGCCACAGTCTTACTTTTTAGAAGCATTTTTTTCATGAATGACAGCAGTAAGCGCTAAACTCACTAACAAATTGTATTTCCTGTGACTACTCAATAATAAGAGTCAACTTGTGCTTTGTCAGTTAAGCAGCAGTAAATGTCACAGTTTGCATTAGCAGTAACTTAATACAGAGCTCTTATACATGTCAGGTGGCACCTTTAAAGTCTGCCTAGAGTTTATTATCTGGTGGAAAAAAATCCTCACAACAGAATTCCTGGTCAAATGTATAAATAAGTCTTTTGCGTAAACTGTGTAACCTCACTGTTCCATTAGTGACTGAGATGGTTAACTCAGAGAACCTTTCCCCTCTTATATAAATCCTGAATGTGAATGGAATGATTTACAAACCTGAAAACAAAACGCCACAGGCTAGTAAACAGCTCATCAGTCACCAAACCTTTAGTAGCATCACTTTGGCCATGACGCATTCGTGAATTTAACTGTGCCACTGTGTGATCAGACTAC
>JAPZDZ010000016.1:2143409-2153942 GCA_029783805.1 Acanthurus tennentii | reverse complement strand
AGGAAGGAGAAATGTCAGCTTGTTGAAAAGAGCAAAAGGCAAACGGAGGTTTTTCTTTCATCCTCTTTGGTCAATCATTCAGTATCATTTCTATAAAAACCATACTAAAATCCTCACTAAAACCGAGGAAAATAGATTTTTTTTTTGCTTAGACACTGTGAAAAATGCTTTGTAATGTTACAGAAAACCCTTCTCCCTTAAGCTGCACTGACGTTATGGCAGTTTTTGCATTGTATAGTTGATTCTGTATTTATTAATACTGAGATTTTGTATCCATCCCTGCTTGCTTTTGTATAATTATGATGTTTATTATGTGCATTTATTCAAAAAGTCCATCTATTTTGCTGTTGCTTATTTTCTGCTTGAAATGTTTAACTACACCCAGTAGAGTTGAAATAGGTTCATGGGTTAAGAGTGGATGTCAGAAGTGTGTGTTCGAGATGAAAGCAGTGGTGTACTGGCCATTTGGACTACCAGGACAAATCCCAGTGGACTGCCGCCTTGAGATAAGTGGGTGAAAATGTGCTGTAAGGATGTTAAAGGCCAGTGGCTCCAGTCTTTGTCTTCCTCCTGGGATTTTTTTGTTTTGTTTGTACGGCAGACAAAACTATCCCTTCACCTCCTAATAGCTCTCAGAATTGCTCGTAACCCCCCTGTGACTCACAAAGCACTTGCTTTTACCCTTCAACTCCTCCTGGTTCGATGAAGCACCACATCTCAGACTATACCAGTAAACAATCTGACTCAGAGGCTTCATTTCTGTCAAAAAATCTTCCTTAATAACCCTTAAGCTTTTCTAAATAGCCTTAAGCCCTTAACTCTTCCCCAAATAACCTTAACCTTCCATACACCCTGTCCAATCAACTTTAAAACTGCATATGTACTTTAAAAAAAAAAAACTTTAACTTCTCCCTACTGCCTTGGGCCTCAAGATATTCCCTAAAAAATACCCTTCAGCTTTCAACCTACACCAAAAAAAAAGCATTATAATTCAAAACCAGACCTTAAAACACAATGAACTTTTACTGCTCCTTTAAAAAGCCCTCTGAACAACCCTGAACTGCTACCTACACACTTTAAGTGACCTTTAACCCTGAACCTGAAACTGTTACCTTACTCAGGACACTAAATCTTGCTGCTGTAACGAAAAATTTTATAGCTTGTTGCATTTGACCGGAGCTAATGGTAAAAACAGACACTATAAGAAAAGGATGGAGGTGTCTAAGGTTCAGTTATCAGAGGGGTGAAGGTGTGTGTGTGTGTGTGAATATTTTCAGAGTGTGTGCGTGTACATGCCTGATCTTTGGTCTTTATAAAGAAGGCTGTTATCAATCAGTACACAGGAAATTTAAACAAGCCTCCTTCATTACCGCACTGATTGAGCCTCTGTTCGTCCCATGTAGTGACGTGTTTGTGTTTGTGCAATCAGACCATTCTAACTTCATTTCCGAGGGTGCAACACACAGATTACCAACTGATGAAAGACTGACCAAACTGTAATACTGCTGTTTGTTCAAATAGCTTTCAGTGTTTGCAGATTTGTGCTCATATTTTGTCCTTGTTGCTGCGCATGTTAACTATCCAAAACATTCACAATCAACTTAGTCGTTGCTTTCAAGATTTTTGCTTCTTCCCCTTGTTAACAAACTTCACGTCATCTGGGATGCAGATACTTAAAGCAAAGACAAGATGCTTTCAGCAGAACCACTGGTCATGAGAAGTTTAAAGACTCCAAAACATAACTTTTTAATTAGCGTCTCATTACGATTGTGTCTTTCATAAACACATGATTTTCGACTATACTTCAAACAGTTGTGGTTCTGATCAGTGTGCCCCTTTTAGGGTTTTTATGAGGATGGGGCTCAGTTGGAAAGAGTGTAAAATGCAGTCCATGGTAAGGTACAAAACTATCTGCACAAAATTTTAGGGAATCCCAGACCAAAAAAATCAATTTTTGCTAGGACAACAAAAGCGTAATGGATCATATATGGCCATATTTTGTTTTTCTTAAAATATTTTGGTAATAGCTTATGGTGGTCAACATATTACCATGAGAAAAGATGTAAGATAGTATTCTTCTTTTTCTAAAGTCAAAAAACATATGTAGGGTTCCTTTTAAACTCTGATATAGTTTATATCATGAACTGTTAATACTGTATAGTGGATGAGATTTAAATCCAAGTGTAGAGGGACTTGACAAAAAAAAACTGTTTTAGAAAAAGATCATTTGCTAGAGTCAGATGTGTGTTTGCTGACATACAGGCAGCTGTGGCTGGTTGTCCATTTATCAGAGTGTCAGATTATTTGACCTTGGTGTTTAAGAATCTTTGGAGAAAATAATGAACCTTTTGTGTAGAAGCCCTTGCCATTACTGTGTGAATGGGTGTAAATGGGTGTCCTGCAGTGCACACTACAGGATCTCTTTACCCTCCATTAGCTTGGAAACAGGACCTAAAATATATCAGAAGAGGCTAAGCATCCTGCTATTGTTGGTTTGACTTGTTTAAATGTGTTCACTAAGCTATAGGGCTTTGTCTGGTTAGACTGGTTAGTTATTGTGTATCTCACACACATAGAACTAGAAGTAAATCCAATGTCTTTCACGTGACTAACCCCTCTTTTAGCTTGGCATTATTTTTTTTACATGCATTGGCCTTAAACTAAATAAACTTTGTTAACCTCCGCCTAAACAGCCATGCGGTTTCGGTGGCCATCTTTGATTCTGCTGTTTGTTTGTAGGTTTCTTTATCTAAAACCATGAGGTACTGGCCGCCATTTTGAGTCAGCCATCTTGGCTTTTATTTGTTCTGCACCCACACAAAACACACAGAGACCCAAGCACACACAAAGGTATAAAGTACTTTGGTAGATTGCATTACATATTGTGTAATATTACTTTTTTGTTTTATATGGATATTTTTGAACTTGAAATCATTTGCCCGTCTGTTTATTGTTGTACAAGAATGAGTGCTGCCAGTCTCTGTAAAATAATGTTCTGGTTTGCTGGTAGCTGTTTGAAATAGTTCGCTGATGCACAGTTAAGATGCAAAGTCCACAGCAACTCTGCATGATCTCAAAGCACCTTAAGACAGAAAAAGAAAAGTCAAAAGATTTTCAATTGATCTCCCCTCTTGTATTCACAAAATTTCAAACTCTCCTTTGTTGATGGTCTTGATGTGAGTTTGGTCTGTATGACTCAGCATCCTCAGCTTGATGTCTTTATGACAGGCTCTTTATAACTTTCTCATACATTTTGAATGAAACTAACCCAAACACACATGCAAACACACACAATTAAAATCTGGTGGCTGTTAGAAATGGGAGCAGATGTGTTATTATGTCCTGTAACTGCTCACAAACACACACTCACACACATCCATGCACAGTCACCATGACTTCTAAAAGGCCAGATGGCTCTGTAAAGGATGACTGGAAAGGGTGGTTGAAAGAGGATGGGGGGCTCTTTTTCAGTCCTGGACACCAGGCATCTTGGTTTTTGCCAACAGAGAGCAATTTGTGTATAATTATGTGTCATTCCATTTTACTTTTTTGCAAATTGTGCAATATCACATACATCCAGTATCACTAAAGAGACAGAATTATGGCAACTCAATTTAAATTTAGACTGGGTTAAAAATATCCTGCAGCTGCAGGAGAAGATGTGAAGCTCAGCTGATGAGGCTGAGGTAAAGAAAGTGGAGGCATTAAAGGAAGACTATGTACTATGTGTTTCTGAAAGAAGTACTGATGCATTCCACCTCCAACATTTACTAACTTGAATTCATAAGCAATGAAATGTTTTCTTGCTCAATTCAATGCAGTAAGAGGTTTTATTACCACAGCTGTACTTAGAATGGTGTGGCCAATAGCTTAGGGTGGCTAATGCTGGAAAACTCTGTTGTGTAACAGACTTTACTGAGTCAGTTCTCTGATTTGGTGACTCTTGTGCTACTGTTAGCCCACATCTTGTCAAGTCACAGATAAACATATCCTCATCAAGTTTGTTGTTTCCTGTTTGTACAATGAGAGACAAAAGAGTCATGATGAAAAGTAATTAAAGAGTTTTCTAAATATTTTTTGATTCCATGCATTTAACCAAACCTGGTGCCCACATTACCCACAACTTGACTGCTGAAACTTCCGTGGGAGATTGGGATGTTTTAAACTTCTGAAGTCTGGAGCCTCTACCCTCAATCCACAGGCCTTTTATTTTTTAGGTATATATTGTGTTTACATGGAGTTTTCCACAAAATAAATTTGAGAGAGAGAAAATGGGTGGGGGTTGTCAGAAGGGGCCCACAGCTTATTTTTGTCTTAAGGTCAAATATTCACTCAATGCAGGCGTGGCTGCAGAAGCCCTGTCAGGTACACACACATGATCCTTGCCTAAACTGCCTGGTGACCCAGACAGGAGAAATGACATCAGCTCAAGTCTTCCATGCATTTTTGCAAACATAATGTTACGTTAGGATGGGAACAAGGTAACTCCTTTATGCTACAGCTATAAAATTCCATTGTAACAGAATGTCCCTTTTAACTAATAATGCAGGCAACATTTCAAAGTAAACTCTTGTATTTCCATAAAAAAACTTAAAAAAAGAAAAAATGCCAGCAGGATAAAATAACTCCACTTGTGTCCAATGCTAATCTGGCAACTTCTCCTAAAGACAAGTCCTTTTCCTGAAAGTAAAAATACCTTAAACAAACTGTATTTCCGTTGAATTCTGCCTCACTGTTGGAGAATTCTTTTTCTCACTGTGCACTGAGGATGCAACAGTATTCGCCATGCTCAGGGAGTAACATCAGTGCTATAAAAGCCATATGCTCCAACAATTTGGTGGGTGATCCTGTGGATGGAATGAAGTGAAATGACTTCATCTCTTTCCACTGAGTCCAAGAGAAAGACAGAGGGCGGAGGAGGAGGTACAGAGAGAGCCTGGAGAGCAGAGGATGTTTCATCATCCTGTGTGAGGCAGCGGCTGCTTCAACTTACTGTCACATGGTATTTATAGATGGTTGCTGGAAATCATCTGTGTGTGTGTGCATGTGTGTGTGTTTGGAGTTTTATTTATGTGAAACTTATACAAGTTAACAAGCAGACCTAAACTTTGTACACACACATACACAAAAAGCGTAGCTCCACATGACACTCAAGTAATTCTACATTTTTTTACTCACTCCAGCTGGTAACCTGCGGCTGGTGCTGCTTGCACATTGGAACCATAATGGAAAAAGAGTCATTTTATCTTAAAGAAACACATGGTCTCATTTAAACTTACAAACTGCTAATAATGGCATTGGCAATACCTGCTGCTGGTTACAGAGACAGAAATGCACAGAGGGAAGCACTTGATGGAGCTGCCCTTATGAGGTCGATTGATAAAGCCTGGTCACTTTAAGCCTATTTGTGAGGGAGGGGTTCTGTAACTTGAAACTGCCAATAAATTCAAACAATATCAAACCTGTCTTTTAAATCACTTTGTACTCATGTAAAGAATATACAAGATTTTAATATAATATTGAGAAATAACAAAAGAAATAACTGAAGTGATAGACATCATCTGACTATAGTGACTAATTTGACCCACTCAGATGTGATGACTATAAACAGCTTTCAATGTAGTTATTGTGCTGCCAACCTATATTATGACAAAATGTTTTTCTTGCTGTATCATGTAGTATGATTCTGGCATTGCTTTGATTATGTAATTAAGTTGTTTTCGAGTATTTGCCATGTTTTTCAATTTCTGACAAGTTGTGTTCATTGTAATGAAAAATAAATTCATAAGAACTCAAAAGAAAAACAAAGACTGAAGCTGAATTGAGATTACCATAAAGTTAACTTATTTTGAATCTGTTTGTTTAGTTTAGCTTTTATTTATTTTTTGTTTTAATCTCAGATCTTCTTGCAGCTGTTCTTACTTGAACTTGTGGGAGTTAGTAAACAGTGCAATACACCATTACAATAATATTTCTTCTTCCATTATTATTTTTTTTTTTTACATATTATTGTGATAAAAATTTGTTGTGTCCAAAAAAGAAGGTGTTAGCCACCATGGCCACAAAAGACAAATGCAGGTTAGTGGTAAACATTAAGAAGCTAAAGCAGTTGCTCAGCTAGCTAGTTACTATATACAAGAGCTTGTTCAATCGCTTCTCACTTCAACTTTTATTTCTTCAAGGAGGAAAGTGTTATGTTTTTCTCAAAAATTGCACAGTCTCTTTTTAAAACAAGTGTTTTCAAACCTTTTTTATACTGGCTTGTAGCAGGATGGATGGCAATGTCAGTCTGTCAGCTTTGTTCTAAAAAAACAATCTGCTAGAGAATTCATTTGGTATCTAAGACTTGTCTTAAATAACAAAAACTGTTTCTGCACCATGGCAATCAAGCCAGTTAATTTTCAACTGCAGTCTTTTGGCACTTTCCTTGTGTGATGGACAAATTGCTATTCGTGTCTCCACAATGACGAACCCTTTTTTCATACTGAACACTCACCAAGTTTACCTTTGGTGCCAAGATTTCTGTAATTAAACACATATTCCAACAAAATGTGCTGAACACATTCATGCTCTGAAGAAGAGCCATTTAATTCCCATTACCACATGACCTTTCCTCTAGCACCACTTTCAACTCGATAAAAAACCACAGTTTTCAGTATAAAACTTGGTTTTTTGAAGAGTAAACAACAGCTATAAATGTTATTATGAGGACAGCATGTCTGCTTAGCACTTACAAATGTGTCACGATTAAACTGGGTTCAAATTGTAGCATCCAGGCACTCCCCCCACAAACTTAAGGCTACGGTAATACTGCCCTCATTAGCATGACCAGTGGGTCAAAAAAGCCACACTGTGACTACATACCCACTGACCCCAGACAGGTAAAACACAGTTGTTTAGGTTTTCCACATAGGTTAAAAACTTAGAACTTGACCTTTTGATAATTAAAAAATTATGAAGACAGTCTCAATCCTGGGATCTTGATTTTGACCATACTAACTGGTTTCAGGGATCTAAGTTCTTCTCTTTCTTTACAGGTTATTGCTCTTCTTTTTCTTCCTTCTGAAATACTGAGAAAACAAACACCAGCTTGAAGCTGAAATCTAACCTCAAACACCTCTCTATCCGATCTTATGTAAGTCATGTACATAACTATACAGCTCCTGCAAAAACATAAAAGGCAGTTGAAAAAAAAACATAAGAGATGCAACCATGTAAAGACAAACCAGAAGCCCATATGATTCATGTTAGAAATACCAACCATATTCAGCTATGAAATACGATCTAATTATCAATATCTTGAGCTCATATGCCTCTTATTACTGAAAGCTCACTAAGTCTGCGTTGGTTCTAAATTACAGAACAAAAACACGCTAAATGAGGGGATTGATTAAAGAGATATCCCTATAATGCAAAACATGTCTTCCTCTCACACGAGGCTTGAATCATCTAAAAGAACATACGTCCTTTAACTAAAGGGATTTCAGATGGTTCAGTTGGTACTACAGAATTCAGAAATATAGACTCTAATTTGTTTTAATAGATGTGATAGGTTGATGGGATTGAAAATCAAAAGACAGTCCAGGGAAAAAAGTTAAAATTGGCTTAACTTTTCAACAATGTAATGCAACATCACTGGGCAAGGCATTGCATTTGTCAGTCTGTGTACACATGCAGTCTTTGTAGCTTATTGATGCCATTTGCTAACCTTAAAAATGTCATGTCAAAAGATAAAATGACCTTTACAACCTTCCAAAGCAGTAAAATCATTAAAAGATAATTATCATTTACTGTAAAAATATCACCTGGATCAACATGTCTACACCAATCCATGTTTGTTTTAAACAGAAGGCTGGTTTTGGTCTGAGTGCTCGGCATTGTTGACACTGTATCAGACTGTTTTGTGAAAGAAGGTGGAGCTCTCAATTCATGTTTCAACACCTTCCTTTGGTCATGTGAATAATAACCAGAAGTATGAAACCCTGGTTAGGAGCGGCTAAAATACGCTCTGCAGTGTGAGTGGCCTCACCTGTAGCCCCAATTGTTACAACAGCACTCTGTTCATTACTCTGTTATTCAGTTAAATGGCAGATTCTTTTCACCTCATATCAAGCAGCTTCTTGTACCTTTAAAGGAATATTCAGGATTCATCAGATATCTACGGTCTACCTGAAGTGATAACACTGCAGCCTGAGGGAAAACCAAGGTGCACTGCATACCAAACATCCGTTTTAAAGTCAAGTGGCCCGGTTTATCTAATAGTTTATCTATCATTATTAAATCTGTGAGATAACAGAACTAATAAACCAGAACATGCTGCAAGGTAAAATGTAAAAGAATGACACTTTGACCTTATCCCCAAGTTTTACACGATGAAAACTATGGGACAAAAATTCTGGAATATTTAGAGTCTGACTAAGACACACTAGAAGAGCTAGAGGATGTGGCTTGGTAGAAGCATGTTTAGTATAACTTTCTTAGCCTTTTGTCACCACTACCATGATCACCATAAGCCGAGGAAAATTTGATTGATGGCATTTCAGATAGACATAAACATGGAAACACTTCGGCTCTCTGACACACACTTTTTCAGTGAGTTGAATATGTTGCCAGAAGGGAACCTCCTTTGTCTGTGCGATTGTTTCAGAAGTTTCCAACACACAAGCAAACTTTTATGGAGCACATAACAGCTCATAGAGCAAGTATGCATGGACTAACATGGATTCCTTCTAGTGTCACTGAAGAGGAAGGGTTTAAGATAATCAGATGACATGTGAGATCTCTGTACATTGGGATACAAGACAGTCTGGCAGCTTAATATCAGTAAGTGACTTTCTTTTTATTGTAATGCCATTTGGAAAATCCAGCACTAAGAAAACAAGCCACAAAAATTGAAATGATTTTGTTATTTTCCTAACTGGCGTGAATTCAAGGTGAAGAGACAGCGCCAAGGGAAACACATATTTTCAAAGACACAAATTGTGCAGTAAATCCTGAAAGCTAGGCCCAGATTTACAGCCTCCTGAGAGGCAAAAGGGGAGTATTAGAGAGAAAATGATGAGGTAATGAGAAAATAGTGATGAGTTTCATATGTCTGCTTAACTAATACATGCACTACACGCAAGACAGAAGGGAGAGGACACAGTGCATGACAAAGACCAGACAACAGCTTTTAAAAATGGCATGTTTCAAAGGAAGCTATGTGGTATTACAAATACCGTAAGGATTGATTTTCTAACTAACGTCAATGTAAGACCATGGTAAGATGAGATCATTTAACTTTTCTGAGAAGCAAATTAAGTTGCATGATCCGCACAGTTTAAATTATTGATCTCAGACCATGCTCAGATATCCGTTTATGGAACAAGGCTAAGCCTGTTATCAACAGCAATAAGTGCAGCAGGCTATGATGTCAATCTACAGAGCAGGAGATCCCCACACTTAAAGTTGTCTGTTTTAATGATAAAACCATCTGAAACTCATGGAAAAGTATTTATTATGTAAAAAAAGGTGACATAACAGCATGAGTTTAATGTTGACAGACTGGAGAGCTGACAGGAAAATCTCCCAGTAATCTAAGTTGGTTACCCCAATTGCCAACTGTGTTGTCACACCATTTTATTAGTCCGCATTATTAAGCTATCTCCTTGTAGCGCTTCATTAACAAATGAAGGGTTGGCTCAGATAAATTGAACCAGTTAAGCCCCTTGGTGCTGGAGGTCAGGATTGCCTAAAAAAACATACCCAAAATAAATTATGAAAAGCTCAGCAACCACTAAGAACTTTTTACAAGACTTTAATTCTTTAATTCACATATAAGAGCTTGAATTTTTAGTCAGGTACTGAATACAGATCACATAGCATTTTTGCAACTGTAATCTGTGTGACTACCAAAAAGTTGTAATGCAAACTGAATACATTTGGATTACTTCACAATTAAATGAAAAGATTAGACATATTTTCGCACACATTTAAAGGTGATATGGACAACATTTATACCTAGCATATTGTCACTAATGCTAATGTAAAATTTCTCTAATTTTGACAATCTGTTAAAAATACCCTCAGTTTAGACTGTAAGGACTTTGACTGATCTTAGTTGTTGTGTAGTTGTTTTAGATATGCTGAATCATACTTTTATATATCATGATCAGATGTTTTAGCTAAGAAACCTGCATACTAACGTTACGGCAACTCCTAAGCTTAGATGACCACACGTGAAATCAGCGTAGCTACGCTATTGGCTCGTAGATCCTTCGGCCAAATGAGATTGTATCAGTGAACTTGTTCAAATGTAAATATTATGATCATTTTGGACCCAATTTTTTTACATAATTATTTCCACCTCTCTATATTTTTTCAGAAAGATATAGACGTTCACTGTAGACTATTCTAAAAATCCAGTGGATGTTTTTTTAAAAATTATTTTTCAAGCAGTTGTCTATATGAACTTTAAATTAACAGCAACACTTTCACTGGTCTCTCTTTAAGTTAAAAGTTTGAGTACAACAAGTATTTTGAAAACTTTAAATT
>JAPZDZ010000016.1:2062300-2078170 GCA_029783805.1 Acanthurus tennentii | reverse complement strand
TTTTTTTCATGTTATATGTGATAACCTACAGTAAATGTTCCTGAAACAGAAGTTTATATAAGAGTTTTATGTATATTCTTGAATAAAGTAAATAATGTAAAGTCATAATAAAATTATTACTACAATGAGATTATTCACTCTTTCATTTCTTTGTTCACAACAGGTAACACTGCCTTAAGGCTGTTTACTGCACATCAGTAAGGACAAAACATGGTGTTGACTAAAAACATGAAGTGGTGATGTGTGTGACAAAGCCAAGTTTCTGACTGCAGTCCAAAATATGGCATCAAGTTAGTGATGTAAATGTCTGAGATGTAAGACTGGTCATGACTTTGGTCTTTCAGTTTTTGTAAGGTACAGAGCATTATTTAACATTTCTCTTCTTGGTGGATTAAGTACATCTGTTTCAGGACCAAGCCAGATGGATTTAAAGAAAGTAGAATGATTCAAGATTATAAATAAATATAAGTAATGAAAGGTATAAATGGCCCTTTTTAATGCTACAGTGACCACAATTTCCATAAAAAATCTAAATTGCAAGGATGGAAATGATTTCCAAGTCAACAAGGGCATTCTGGACATTGGTGATCTCACTTTCTCTCTCTGCCTCTGTGTTTAGCCTCATGCTGACAAGGACACACTTTGCCCAGAGCTGAGTCACATAATTAACACCTTGATGCTTGAACAGCAGGCACAGAAGAGGGAGAAAAGGAAATTAAGAAACACAAAACAAGGTCCAGTTTGTTTGTGGTGAAATTCACGTTTTGGTTCAAGTGTCTTATAATATTTCTTCCTCTGCATACAGCAAAGCTTTTGCCCATTCGTGACCAGTTTGCCTGAGGGAAATGTGACAGGAGAGTAAAGACAGCCACCAGTCTTTCCAGACCTGCAGGAGCAACACATTCTTTAGCATGTTTTACAAGGATCTCTCACTCAGCATGGGGAACAAAGTCATTTTTCAGCTTTGTAATGTGTGTGTGTGTGTGAGTTTCCAAGACAAACACAGCCTCCTGAACCTCCTCAGATCTTTTTAGTATGATAACCTTTCATCATTTTACTTGGCCAGGCTTTTTGTCTTTTTTTTCTGTTTAGTCCAATTACCAAATCTGACTTTTATTTAAACAGAAAGTGAAATAATGTATCTTTGTGGTGGCGAACTTTCTTCAGCAAATATAATCAAAATATAGAGAAAGGAAATTCTTTATGAAGTTTTCTTTGGACGACGTTGAACTTTACAGAGCTGCTTTTTATTCAGGCCATGTGTCTTTATCACAGTCTCTGACTTGAAAAAGTATTTCTAACTTCAAACTTCTAAAATTGAATCAGGAGAAGAGTATAAGTTTTTCACACCGTTGCCTTGACTCTATTGTTGGTAGGAGGTGCAGTTTTATTGAAGCTACCCGTGTTGAGTGTACATGCGGGCATGCTACCCAATAAAGACAAGAATTTAGGAGGGGAAAGTCTTGAGTCCTCGTAAAAAAGGTTTGAGACCAAGTTGATTGCAACCATCTGGAAAAGACAACAGTCCAAAAGCGAGCAGGGGATGGGAGGAGGGCAGGCAGCAAGGATTGGTAGTCACAGGGGAGCCGGGAGGGGTTCTGCCTCCTGATCTGACCCAGCGTGCATTGCTGCACCCTTGCACCTGTTGGGGGGGATCCAGTGTCTTTGCTTCCTCTTCAAACAGCAAATAGAGAAGGAGAGGGGGGATGAAAAGAAGACAGGAGATGATCTTTTGGGCCAGATGTAGAATCCAGCAAGCTGTTCCAAACACTCAGGCTGCACATAACTAAGACAGCCATAGTGGTTTGTCTTAAGAGTCCAACAATCTGCCAGTGGGAGAACAGTGAGGAGTTCACTGTTTATATTTGATACAGTTAGCTAAGAAAATGAATAATCAGAGGTCCACTGAACCCACGTTAAATTGCTGTTAGTCATGTCTTTCTTTGGGTTCTTGGCAGAGCAGAGATTTAGATCTTTGTGTTCCAGGCCTTTTTAAAATTCAAGGCAATCTGGGTAGCAATATATCTTTTTGCCATCCTGCCAGGAGAGGACGGTACTGTTTTCCCTGCCATTTCCTCATTAAGTCCATAATTCCCTTAGTTTACTGTTTCAGTTTACAGTTAGTCACTGTTTCTTCTAACTGGATGATATCCATGTTTCTCTCCAAGAATGCACTTGAATCATTTCCTACATTGCTACAAGTCACCCACAGTAGTAAATAAAGAAGAAACAGGTATTTAATTGTGAATAGATACATAACACAAACTTTTACATATCAAAATTGTATTTTCAACTAACTTCTGTCCCTTCAAACAAAATGTATTAAAAGCTCTGTGCTCATGCAGAATAGTAGTAGGAGCCAATAAGAGAAAAAAAAATCCTTTTTAAAATTGAGAAGCAGAAGTAGGAAGTGGAAGCACTGTAATTTAGTTAGATGTAGGTGACTTAAGGAAGTAATGAGGACAGAGAGTGACTAAGCTGTGCACAGCAGCATGTAGCTTGCCCCCCCCCCTCCCAGTACACTGTCTTCTCCAGGCCCAGTTGTCCATATCATCAATCACCCTTTTCTGGTGTCTGTTCTCTGGCTGACGGCCACTTCTGATGCCGTTGTCCCAAAGGTCGCAGCCAGGCAGGCAGCTATCTGAGAAATGCAAGACTACATATCTGCACTACACACAGTCACACCACTGGAAGCCTCTGGGAGCACACACTGACCATTGATGGAGGTTTGTAGCTTATCACCTGCACATGTCTACCATACAACTGCCCAAACATAGGCATGTGAGTACACCGTATAGATATATTACATATCTCTCTGATGCATCATGAATAAGCACCCATACTTTTATCAAATTACCTCCTATTCAAGGTCCCTTGTAATAAACAAGAGGGTACACAGAATAAATATTGCTGCTTGGATTGAAACTGAGAACCTCCCAATGCAAAGCTCACATCACACTGACAACAGTAGAGAAACAACGTTTTACATTATCTCCTCCTACAACTTAGTGAAATGCATTTACATGAGAAGGCTTTTAAAGAACATACACATGTAAGAAGGGACCCTGGGCCACTGCACAGTGGAAAACACAAGCAGTTATATCTCAAATGCCATTTCAAGAAGCCTTTCTAAAAATAGAGTGTTCCCTAAACTCGTGGGGATCCCATGGTGCCCTGCAACATTTCTGGAGTGAACCATCTGCAGAAGAGGCAGGGGCTGGCAGGAGATCAAAATGCTCACATTACCACAGCAGGAGTACTTTGTGGTGGCCGAGTAGTTGACCTTGGGGACTTTCACTTTCTTAAGAATAAACACATGAACACACACTTTCATTCTTACTTTTATACTTAGTTTTTACAGGGAAAAAACTCTAGCTGTGCTCAGTGTTCTACATGAGTTCTGTAGTTTGGGTAATATTTCTGCGTGATGTGCTACAGTATTACTTATATTCTGGATAAAACAAATAACATATTTCTTGAACATTTTGAAACAGTTTGAATATTCATATTTATTCAGTTCAGTATCATAAAACTTAATTGTTGACTTGTGTTGCACTTAATTGTAACTTAACTGAAAGAGTTTTAATGCAATTACCAAAAAAAAACTTTGTGCCCTTGAATAATTTGTTAGCACTGAGGCTAGCAGAGTAAAATTAGCCTTCATAAAAAAAGCTAATTTTCAGATAATATTACTTTGTGCTTGCTAATGTGGGAAGATTTTAGAAATTGTTGGGGTTTTTTATATAGAATCTTACTTGTAATGCACAAATACTGTCTTGAGACAACTTATGTTGTTTTGGCACTACATAAAGAAAATATGACTTGACTTGACTAAACTTGGCTAATGCATTTCATGAAATAATAACCCTGGTTTCAGAGTATTTAATTTTCATTCTAGCAAAACTACAGCAACAACAAAGATGGTATGAGATATGTTAAACTTAACATTGTATCTGCACTATCCCTCAACTTTTAAGTCTAATTTTAGTCCAAGATATTCACAACCAAAGTGGCAAAGGAAAGAAAAGACCAGTCTTTTCCATGATTGGCAGATTTAAGCACAGCGACACAACATATAGAGGATGTACAACAGTTTAAAAGACCTATTAAACTAAATTTAAGACCTTTAAGTCTTTTATTGGTTGTATTCACATCACCTAAAGGTCTTGCACCTAGATAATTTGATTAACACCATGGGACGACTTTTTAAGAGGCTGCTGCACCTGGCCTTACCTTTGTATAGCCATTACTTCACTGCTTAGGAGTTTCCTGTCTATATTCCAAACAGAAAACTCACTCCATTATCTCACCCGCTCTACATGCCAAGGAAAAGACATGAACAGAGCCTATAGGCCAAGTTCACTGAATACAGGTTCAGCAGTATAAACAAGGAAAAGGAGCAGAGGAATCCGAGTAACTGGAATGAATTGCGTAACTTATATGATTATAGATAAGCGCAGAAATTAGCTCCTCTAAAGTCCACCTGTGCAGTCATGTTTGTAGCTTGACCCAAACAGCATTTGACCATTGACCCTGAGGTCAAGCACTACCGAAAGCTGACCTCCTACCTCCCCTGGACCCTCGTCTTAGCCCTTATAAAGACAAGGACATGATTTATAACAACAAGGTGTTTGAAATGAACCGAGTTAAGTAATTTTCAAAGGGAGGGTATTCAGCATATTAAAAACTGGATATCTTATCATTGCTCCACCACCAAGACTAGTACTACTTATGATAATAGTAATCAGATGAGTAATCAGAACACTAATAAACAAATCATAAAATTTTCAAAAGTGGCCTAAAGCAAAGCAAGCATGGCAACTATTGTCTTCCCTAATGAATATGTTCTTTGTTTGAAAACAAATGATTCCTGTCATTTGTTTTCCAGATGACTCAGTGAATACTTCTTCCACGTGGATGACAAACACTGCCCACAGATATGATCCTGCATGTTACTGCAGCTCTACAGCAACATTTCCATAGTTGTTTTAAATCCAATCACTTTTTTGTCCAGTCAGCACAAATACCTTATCATTCCTCTGTATTGCCATCTCTGCAATGTCAAAACTCAAATAGGATCCTGCACTACCTGTATTATTGTAATACTGTTTACATACTTTTATCTGGGCCATTTGCTTTGATATAAGGGAAGTCACAATGCTACAGCACAAAGTGAAATTTTAGCCAATAATCTGTGTCCCAATTTGTGTCAAGGTTGTGGGAGTCTTCTTCAAGAGGATTGTCTTGTTCAAAAATTGTTCAATTATTGCAACTTTTTTTTTTCATCATAACTACGAGAGAGCAATTATCCTCCTGGGGCGGGTCTCTTTCTGTTTCATCAATTTTTTGTTAGCAAGGTCAGATCCATTTAGAAATTGTGTTTTTTTGGTGTGAGGGAGCTTAGCTTGAGTGTTCAGAGCTCTGACTTCAACCTTCCAACCCTACTGCAATGAGCTGGACGGCCTAATGTGAGCCGGGCTGATGCAACCTTGGCTGAATGGGAGCGAATCCCTTATCCAACTTCCCATGTTGCAACCAAATTTATATATACCTCTATATTGTCTTTGCCCTTAAGCAAAACTTTAAGGTATTCAGTTTCCAATAAAATAGATTAAAAAAAATGGCCTCACATTACACAAGCTGGAACCAATGAACGTCCATCCTAGTCTCTCCTGGCATTGTATCCATCTTGGACATGCGTCCATACATCAAGATTTACATCCAGTGCCAGCAGTCAGTGTCAAAGCAGAAAATAGTGTGACCTTCATGGAATGAAGAGGAAGGTAACAGTCTTAAATTCATGGAATAGACTGTAGATACTGTGTTTCGCCATTGGAATATAACTTAATGATTGCATTTTTATCAACCACAACAATGATCTTCCTTTAAAAAGGTTGTTACTGAAAAAACCTGGGGTTCAGATTCAGGTGTTTCAGGAACACCTGTATCCTGTCTGGCAATCAGGTAGGAAATTGCTTCATATATGAAATAAATTAGTAATCAATAATAAAAATGGCTGTTATTTTACAGTACTTTCTCCTTTTGTGATAATGCCAGTTGAGAGTCTTGAAGGATTTGACACATCATGCTTGGTTGAGCAGAGAATCATTAGTAGAGAGAAAGCTACAGAAACAAGGACAAGAAGAAAAGAAGTAACTCAGACTGAGCCTGGGGACTGAAGTCATTTTTAGATCAAGATGAAGATAAAGACAGTGAGATGGGAAAACATTAAAGAAAAGGGAAAAAAAAGAGAAAGTTGATACGGTGCTCTCATTGTTAGCCTGCTCAGGTGGAAGTGCTGTATAACACCAGGGATCGTGTGACTGAAGAACAGACAGCGCGATGCATCTGAAAAGCACTCAACAGCTGAGCATGTTATGGTGCGTGTGTGTCTGCACGTGTATATAAATGTGTATGAAACTGTTAATCAGCATGAAAGCTGACTGAGGGGGGACACAAAGGCCAGTGTAGGAGGGAATGAAAGAGTTCTGGTGAAAAGACAGTGAGGGATTGGGCCAGTGTTTGCTTGCAGGCCATTCATTTCAACCCGGAGAGAAACACCATGACTCATGAATAGAGCTGCACAGTGGAAAGCATTGTGTCAGCTGTTTGAGCCGATCTGGTGGCAAAAACAATAGCATATGCCAAGCAAGTTTAGCACCAAAGGGTGAGAGGCTGGCATAACAGCAGCTGGATTCAGAAAAAATCAGCAGTGCATCCATAGGACATTACTTTCCCTGAAGTGCAGGCAGATACATTATACAGTCGCTAATTGAGAACAGAGCGACCCCAATTAGTCAGACAGCTGGATAATTCACCACCTACTTGAGAAATAGGAGGAAGTCAATGCAATACAAAAGCATTAGTCTTCATATTTAATTATTTAGTGACTATAAAAAAAGTATTTTTAAAGCTATAATCATCGATATCTATAGAAATATAATGCAAAAGGATATATTTATGGAATGACAGTCCCATGAACATTCAGTGAACAGTGCAGCACTGTAGCTTTACAAATAAAATAATTTAATTCTCTCTCACAGCTCTTAACAACCTTTCCATTTGCAGAAGGCTGCTGTTTCACTGAAATCTGCTTGATAAGTCACTGTGCAATACCTGCCCAGAGTAAAACATGAGACCAGCTGGAGAACAGAGCAGAACATTTAGCAGCTAAGGAGCAGGATATATTTTCTCAGGAGTTGGTTAAGATAAGAAAGCAGAAAAAAAAAAAAACTTATAAAGCCTACTTTAGTCCATCGCAGGAGCACTAAACTGCAGATGACTAAAGCCAGCAACAACTTTGCAAAGAAAGTGAAACTATATGCTATAATTTTAGCACTGTTTTTGTTGAGAGACCACAACAGAGAAAAAAAAGGACAGTGAATTTGCTGTTAACAGTCATGATGGCCTAACAGCTCCAAATCAATGGAATCTAATCTGGAATCTCTAACACCCCATCAGCTTGTGACCTCAAGGACCTGCATAACGTCCTTTATCTGACATGTGTTCCAAAAGTAAGCACACACCATGAGAAAGAGTTTGCAGGGAAATTATCTGGGCACACCGACTCAAGACATTTCTAGGTTTGGTTGAAATGTTTCTGTCACAGCTTTAAATGATAATGCTGGTTATTCTACAGATAAGTACTGAGTGTGTATCAAAGCCTGTTATGAATCTTCTTCCTCTGTGCTACAGAGCTCTATTGTTGTCAAAAAACTATTAAATACTGATGATCCACAATGTGGCACTGGTTGACATGTTTTCCATTGAAATCAACAAATACACTGTAGTTTATCTGACTCAGTCCTGCACACACAGTCCTACTACAACAAACTGTATGTCTCACAGTGAGATATGCTGACAACGATACATGAAGCAAACACACAAAAACATACCAGTCATTCAGGGCTGAGGTTACCTAGGATTTCTTTTGAGGTAAATAGCAAATTAAAATAATATTCATCAATGTTCCACTGCTTGCCATTTCATGTATTTCCTAGCTATATTTTTTTGTGAAGGGAATAAAATATTATAAATTACCGATTTAAATTCTTAAAAATATAAAATGTCCACTGGGGTAAAGTTAGTGAATGACAGACACATAGATGGTTTGTTTACTGGTGGGTCCAGAATAGTGTCGGGCGTCGCTGTGACTGCTGACAACCAGCCAGCCATTACATCACACACCCAGGATACACTGTCCTTGGCTAAGACTAAGACACAGCCTAAAGTAGTGTGTGTTTGTTTCTGTGTTTATGTGTATGTTTGTTTGTGTGTTTGCGTGTTTTGTGTATGTATGACTGTATGCATGTGTCTATTATCCCAATGTCTAGACGTCATAAAGCACGCAGCAGAACAATGTTTGCATTTCTGCGCATTTTTGTTGTTGGTTATTAGCTTTAACTCAATTAGAACAAGAATAAATCATTCAAAATAACACAACCAACAATCACTGCTCCTACTTAAGGCCCATGTTTCTGTCGATTTGTACAGTGAGCTCATGTGTGTTTGTGTTTGGAAGCACGTGGCCTGCGTGTGTGAGTGTGTGTGGGTGTGTCGCCTGAATGTCCTCACCACACAACTTTAACAAGCTTCGTCACATTGTGATTGCAGCGTAAACGCCGCCCCTGCTCAACACAAAACACATTTATGGCCCCGCATTTTTACACCAACACGCACAGCCACAGACTTAACACTAGGTCAGTTTTAACAAGGCTGTTCAGGACAAGACACTGGAGAGGAGCGGAAATATTTGTGGTGTTTTTATGAGGGCCAACAGTGGGGCTAGTTTTTAATAGCAGACAGTGGAGGAAAGTGCATCTATTTAAGTACCTAAGCCTAGCTGGAGATACATGTATTTCAACTTTGAGCTACATAGTTTATCTAATCCACTAAAATACAAAAAGGGTTTTTTTTACCTACTCATTTACCTTGTTTACCATTGAGCTTTCTTTTTAACTAAATTTTATATTTAACTTAAAATATAATAGGAGAAATGAACAAAATATACCATAAAAGGTAACTAATAACAAAAAATATTTAAAAATTTGACTGACCCAACAGCTAATAGTAAGCTTACATCCTAATACAGTTTGACTAAATGCTACTAGCATCTATGATTCAAGGACCATTGAGAATTTCTCTCAGAAAAAGAAGACAGAAGTCTAATATTCTTAAGAAAATGAATGTCAACTGCAACACTTGCTATTAATATCTGAACCCTCTGTGACTAACAAAAATTTCACCATTTGCAAGTATACAAGAAGCTACAGTTCGATGCAGTTCCCATACTAACATCATGGTAAATTTTTAACTAAAATACAAAATCATATTGATAGAGTGTAAAGAAAACACAGATGCCATGGACACGGAGTACCTGTTACTTTTTTTTGTTGTTGCAGGAGTTGACAACAACTTCTGCGTCACTTTTGAGCTCAAGTTCTATAAAAACTATATTATTGTATAAATAACATAACTTTAAAAAAGATAACTGTAAAAACTAACTGAGTGAACCATCAAGTAAAGTTATATTTCAAGTCTAAAATTTTAGCAATTATTATGACCAAAAAAAGTTAATTTGCATTGGGTTCCTGATGCAATATGATTGGTAAATAGTAAACACTAAAAAATCAGTGTGATAAATGTTATTCTGTAATGAGCCATTCTGAATAACAAGTACTGCTCTTTATCACAATAAATTCACAATGTTATTCAAGCAATCTAGGCACCATACTATGTCCTCTACTTCTGGGTTTATTTTTCATTCATAAGCAAACTATTAGTCATCATATAAATATTGTAGGAACATATGGGGCAACATTAAATTCATCTGTATAATGAATACAGAGGGTGCAAAGACAATTAAACTTTGCTAAAGCCTAGAAAGGTCACTCCAGCCTCATTATGCAATACTAAAGACGTGCTTTAAATCACTAGAGGAATATCATAGTAATTTCTACTTAGCAACTGGGCCTTACCCCTTTGTAAGCAGCCCAAATGGCTGGGTTCCCAGTGTTAGAGATGCAGGCAGGGGACCAAAACAACACTGTTGTTGCCAGGGATGGTGCAGGCAACCTGCAGCATAAGCATTCAGCCCGCTACCACAGGCTTGTTTTTGTCATTCACATTTGCACACCATATTCAAAGGGAAAGTGCTATACACTTCTGACTCAGGTTATATAATAGAGGGCCTGTTTTGCGTGAGGTTAACTACTATTTACACACACGTACTTGCTCTGAACACACTCATATGAACTACAACTTTTGAATGAAAAGGTTATTATTATTTATTACCTGTTGTTTTTAGCACACAGTCACATCTACTTAAGATAAGGTTAAAAAGATAATAGATCATTTCTGGTTAATACAAGCTAATCATTAGCTACAAACTCTTTCCTCTCTGACAGGTGAACATACTACACACATCTCATTAAAGGTGATTAAAGGTCATTATTACCTTTCTCCTCTGGCATCGTCAATCTTCCTTGTCACTACTTTCACAAATGTGGTATGTTGTTATGTCCTGAAGTGACAGTAATTACACACAATATCCCAAAATCTTTTCAGAGTCCTCTGATGGTGTTGCGACACATCCTCCACACGCTCTGGTGTAATAATAGGTGGGAGCAGAGAGTGAGCAGTCTGTCCGTCACTATCTCTGGAATGAGCTGTCGGTCATATGACTCCCTATGTCTCTCTCCCTCTCACTCTCTCTCTCTCTCTCTTTTCCACCTCTCTGAGTTATTGCAGCTATCTGTTATAAATAGACACATTTGCAGTTCAAGAATTACACCTCGTCCTGCTAAACTGTCACTGGGCGTGTCTCTGTCTCCTCTGTCCACACCACACTGAACTTTGACAGCTCAGTGATAACTAAACTAGGGATTTTGTACTCCAGCATTAGTGGATATTTGCATTATGAGTGTTCGGTATTAAAAGTGATAAAAGACATTTAAGTGGCATAAATCTCATGTTAGGTACTGTCAATACCTTCATGTGACTGTGCAGACGGGGGATATACAAGGAGCTAAAACTCTGAACACAGCCCTACTTTGAAGGTCACACCTGAAAAGTAATGGATAATTAGAGCCACTGTGGAATATAAATCAGTATGTGCCTCAACATTAACATGCAGAGGCAAGTATAAATGTACCCAGTTTGACAAATTTCTTTTTCACTCCTCTGCTTATACCAAAGGTTACTGTCAGTGGTAATTCTGTTAAGGTATGTGTCACATCGATTCGTCAGCATTTTGAAAGTTGGGAACTAAATGTAGTCTACAGGTAGGCGAGTATTTGATATGAGGACAACTTAGTTGCTTTTCCAGATTCATTAACTCACAAAATGTACTCGGTGTATTGGAGCTAAAAATTTTGCAATACACTACTAATGTTTGTCAAGTTTGTGGTTCTGGAGATTGCCAGAAAGCAGAAGAGCTACATGGACAGGATCTGAAATGAGCATTATTCACCATCTGCCACTCATCATTTCTACAAACCACTTTTTTTTTAATCTGCCACTCCTGTAATCTATATGGAAGGCTTTAAAATGTGAGAGACTGAGTCTCTGGTACCCAGTCATTAGAGATATGTAGCTCCTTATGAAATTATGCAGTATGTGACCTCAATCTCTGACTATTTTTCACTTGAGATTTAATTTTTAATCATTCAGTATGAGAAAAACTTATCTGCCATTGTGACATCTGATCTGAAATATTTACCTCTATTTGGCAGACGTTTATTTCATTCTTTGCATTTATAAATAATATTTATGTGAAATGATAACTTTAAAATGCACTTTTTTCCTCCATATTTTTACATTATCCACATTGTTTGCTGTCAGAATTGCCAGTCCCTGTCCGTGTGCATTCGTTAAGCAAAGGATGAACAGTGAGACTTGGATTACAGATTCCATTTTCTAACTTTCTACCTCAGCTGCATTGCTCTAGAGTCGAGACACATGTAACTACAGTGCAGCTTTGTGCAGTTCTACTGTAGATTGTCCTGATATCTGGTTGCTAGTCAAGGTGATTTCCTACTGAGCCACTTTGTGTGTTGGCATTTACTTAACTCTAACAATTGATCTGAGTTGATATTTAATCAATATTTAGAGAGGGACAACACTTAGCCTGAGGGATTCATCACCAGCTGTAATCCAACCAGCTTTATACCGACAGAGGTAAGGACATAGTTAACACAATGTACATAGAGGAGTTGGACAAAATAATGTAAACAGAGTATAATAAAAAGAAACTCTAAAGTCACTTTCACAAATGAAAGGAAGCTCAGAAGCACTCTGGTCCTTAGCTGTAAAGCAGAAAAGGAGGCAGATAAAAAGTGGTTTGAGTTTCCTGTAAAGAAGCCAACGTGATGACACTGAGGTCTCTATACATGGTAAACGATGTAGTGTAACTTCACTCACTAATCAGCAGTTTGACATGTTCCATGAGAAATTAACTACTCCCGAAATATTTCTACAAGCATACAGGAAATGGTTGCGTGATGTAACACAGCACTGTACATCCAGTGTAAAGAAACAATGAGGTCATTCTTCATGGAGCTGCTGTAGGGTCACCTTAGGGTGATGGTAATGCTGCTGGACATTTTCCATCTTCTGAGCCTCACTAAAACAATGGACGCTTCCACAATGGTGAAGTAAGTAGGCAGATTCATTAGGCATCACGCCAAGCATTCAGAACATGACCTGATGGAAAATATTCTATAATGATAAATTAAAAGACCACTCCTATGGTGGATCAGCCTAAATAGCACAAATTTTAACATCTTTTTAGATATCAATGGTACCTGCAAACTTTTAGGGATTACAGCATCAGTTGGTTGCTCCAACAGTTCGGATATCTCATCAACTAATGAAAGAATTGCTGTGAAATTTTGTAAATTTATGGTGAGTGAATTGTAATGACTGTGATGATCTTCTAACTTTATCTAGCTTAAAAAGCAGGCCAGAGTCTTGATTTATTCTTTATAATATCACAACATCAAAGAAGGAATTTAACCATGTTATGCACTGACTTTCATGGTTCTCAGATGATGAATCTCACTATGATCTCTTGCTTGTTCATCTGTTGTACTGTTAACAGTTTTGGTCTTGATTGAAATGTCACCAAAACAATCAACTGACATGAAATTTTGTAAAGGCATTCGTGGTTCTCAGAGAATGATTCCCTAACCGCTCATGTAGCGCCACCAGCAGGTTACGGTTTTCACCCATCTTTCACTAAAATTAAAATAACAAAATAAAATATTTTTAAAAATTATGTTTGGTAGAAAAATTGGTATTTCAAACATCCATGGTTGTCAAAGGATGTATCCAAATTACTTAAATGATACCCTGACTATCCATCTATGGCCACCACGATAATTGTGGATGTCAGTGAAATGATTTGACCACAGGGTAGACCGCCACAAAATTTGGGACAAAAATGTATGTAAAAATGTAATTAAAAATGTAATTAATTTGGTTACCTAACTGACTTTTGGCACTAACAACAGGTTATGATATTTAGTTATCTGTTCAAATATGTCAACATCTACATAATGGAAACCCCAATTATTTTAGCCATTTAGGTGATAAATACAAGGATAAAAGCATACAAGGAAGTTTATTCTAAATCCTGAAGTAAGTCCTCTTTCTCTCCCATTTTTTTCATCTCGTGTCATCATCAGGTCAAACATTTGAGAAATCCAAAAAGTTGGTTGATGACCAGCTACTTACAAAACTATTGACATCAGCCTCAGCTGTACATTGTATGGTACTTTTTTGCGTTAGCATGCTAACAATCTAAAGTTACATGATTAGCATGCTTACCATCTTTCAAACAGCATATTAACATTGTCATTGTGGGTGTGTTATCATGGTGATATTAGCATTTAGCTGTGACTAAATACAGCTTCTGTGGAGCTGGTAGAATGGCTTTAGTGTTGTTCAGTTCAATTCAATTCAATTTTATTTAATCATTCAAATCACAACCAAGTTGTCTCAAGACACTTTACATATAGAGCATGTCTAGACCACACTCTATAAATACATTTACAGTATATTTTAAATTTATACGAACCCAACAAATGAAAGAAATTCCTACATGAGCAAGCACTTGGCGACAGTGGTGAGGAAAAACTTCCTTTTAACAGGCAGAAACCTCGGATCGGACGAGAAACAAGAAAGCACAAAGACTCCGGGGAAGGTGGCAAGTTAGCAAGTTGTTACCTTCCTGTCTGCATTATATCAGTCATTCGAGGTTTCAGGATTGGCCAAGAAGCAGAAACTGTCACTTGAACCCTGCTAGTCAGAGGACAGACCCAGCATGAGCTGCATTCAAAGTCACAACATGTCAGGTGAATAGTGTCTAATCTGTCAGGCCAGACCAGCAGGAGCCATTAGAGGAGGTTATTAGAAACAACCAAAAATAACACACCGGATGTACCAGAGAAGTGTATGCAAGCTGGGCTGATTGTCAGCGAGCAGAAAAACATGCCAGAGGGACTGAGCAGCGATCATGGCCTCATTTCATCTCTGAAACTGCCTCCTTCTTTCTCACACTTCCTCAATTCCCCTCGTCTTTTTGTCTTTGTGTTTTGTAGCTGTGACGGATCATCGCTGGGACATAAACCAAAGGAAATGCCCAGTAAATGGTAGAAAGCTTCCTCGAGGGAACAATGTCAGTTGTGGACATTGCCATGTGACTCAGCAGCAGGCACTGCTCGTGTGTGTGTGTGTGTGTGCGTGCGTGTGTGTGTGTGTGTGTGTGTGTGTATGTGTGTGTGTGTGTGTGAGGAAAAGAAAGACACATGATCTGCATTGCAAATCATCAGCACCAGAGCTGCCAAATGGCACCTACAACAAATCCAAAAGTGGGACCAAAACAGAGCGCTGCTGCCTCCAGCAAAGCCAAAATAATAAGGCAACAACTTAATTTAGAGCCACATGATGACATTTACGAGGATCAAAATGCCAAAAATAATAATAAAAAAATCCCTCTTTCGGCTTTTGTTATGAGAATCTATTTAGCTTTTTTGGCACATATTGAATAAATGCCACTCATATTTTGAAACTGACTGAATGAAAAACAATGAGTCTGCTTCTTTTCCCTTCTCAATGCAAAAAATGACATTCAGCATTGGGCTTTGTTATAATCTAGCCACAAGTTTCTGTAATTTCTTCCTGAGGAGCAAGTCTTTCATGGCACTGAAATGATGAAAACGCAACATCATCTCTCAGAAATAAAATACTGTAACGGTGCAAAAAAGAAACAGCTCAGCTTGAGGAATCTTCTCTAGCTTATGCTGGATAAACCGCTACAAGGCAGGGAGACAGATATCTGCATGGGTTTAAATTTAGCATGAAAACATCTTCACAGTTGCAGAAAGATTAAGATTTCCTCCCTTTTCCTCTTTCCTCTAAACCCTTCTCCTTCCTTCAGTGAGGGGCACTTTGCAGAGGTTTGTGAAGATTTGTGCACGCTGCAGCATTCTGTTGTCAGCCCAATCTGTCATCCTGAACATGCTTTATTCACTTCCTAGAGAGGGACAAGGAAGGAGAGAGATAGAGCAGCTGAACGGATGCTCTGGGTGATTTATTACACTGATGCAACATCTTGACCTTTCTTCCATACTCATATTCTGTGCAGGAATTCAGACCACCAACCAGTCTGATTTAATTCCTTTAAAGAACCATCTTCCATCTGGACTTGTAAAGAGGCAAAAATTCATCAATTTAAATTTCTCAATAACAATGGCTGCACTCAAAACTGTTGACAATGTTTGCTGGATCACTAGATTCCAAGAATTCTGACCAAACTAGTTGAAGCACTAGAGCTAATTTGTTGGATAAAATACCCATTATGTAAATCCC
>JAPZDZ010000016.1:1981202-1996888 GCA_029783805.1 Acanthurus tennentii | reverse complement strand
CAGTGTTACTCTTGATTATCTAAGTGTGTATCCTGCAGGCTGTATTTATGCAAGAGTGCGTGTGTGTAAGAGTAGTGTGTTTCCGCAGAACCTGATAATGCTTCCAGGAAGTCCATCTGCGTCATCTGAGGGACTCCCCAGCTCTCTGATTGGGTCTTTTTTTACCTTCCCATTAGTGTGCTCAGGATTACATTGATTTCAGCAGCGTGATGAGAAACAAACCCCCCTCTGCCTGTTTACATTAGTTCAGCCCTCTGTGGGCTGCAGGAGCTAAGTGTCTGGCAACAGCAAGGGCCAAACCCATCTGCAGAGAGGCTGGAAGGCGGGGGTGTCCTTATCAATGCCTGCACTGTGCTGCATCTAAAATGCAATCTGCGGAGTGAAAAAACATGACATTTATTTTGATTTCAGTTGAAACTGCCACATATTTCTTAGATTTTCAGCGATAATAGTGTATGCAAACTTTGTGGGCAGATAGTTTTCTTGAAACTGAGGTTTGTGGTAAAAAAAAGCCTGTGGTAACTGTTGCCAGAGTGAGTCACTGTGAAACAGGCAGTAATCTGTACTGAAGTTTTTTTTTGTTTGTTTTGAAGGCATTTATTTAAAAACTTGAGATTTGCACTCATTATCAGTCATTATAAAATTGCTATCTGCAGAGTGGTAACTGATCAATTAAGAACAATTTTCAAATAGTGATTAATTTTCCAACAATCTTTTTTCTCCTTTTTTTTAAGGAAAAAAACTTTTTTTTTTAATTTGAAACATTTGTCATCTGGTGTTTTCCAAAAGAGCTTGTTTAGACTTTGTTTATAAATTGGTCTAACATCTGTATTCTTTTTCCTTACATGAAAAACAGACAACACTATTGAATTTGGCAAATTTTTTATTTGCAGAAATTTCATCTGTATATAGAAAATGTCATGATTGAGCTGTTTTGTTTCACAGGATAAATTCAGCATTTCCACAGCTCTAATTACGTTAGTACAACTGGAGATCCATGGCATTCTCAGCAATGTGCTTAGTTTCTCCTCTCAGAAAAAAATTGTTAATCTCTTTTTTTTATTTTTTGAAAGCCATTAAGCTAATTCCAGAGACTTGGTTCTTACTGCAGATGTCTTGTATTGAGTGTCTAACAGAAGAGGAAAGGATAATGACTCAGGCTGCAGGAGGCCTATTTTTTAAAATATTTATGCCGAAAGTGTTGTGTTATGTTAAAAACAGTTTCACTGAAACAGCAAAATATAAGTTAAGTATTTACCAAACTCTAAATGTGCTTGACAGTGTTAGCAGACTGGCTTGATTTTTTTTTAATTTTTAAAATATTTTTCTGTTTTTCTTTCTTTTTTTCCTTTTTTTTATTTATTTATTTTGATAATGACGTGATTTATAATTTGATTATTCCCTTAAATTAAATTAATAATATTATTTTTCATAGTTTCAAAATATGTAAATATATATATATATTTATGTACACACACACACACACAGATATTTCTCGTAATTATGAGATAAGTTGTCTATTTTTTAAAATTATTGTCTATCCAGTGAATGCAGGCGCATTGCATTCAGTGCATAAAAAAAAATAGACACTTTATCTCGTAATTATGAGATCCTGATCTTGTAATTACGAGATAAGGTTTCTAATTTTTTTTTATGTAGTGAATGCAATGCGTTTCTGTAAAGTTACCCCTGAGCACGTCCAGTCTTAAAAACCACATGATTGGAGAGTATCTGGACAGTATAAGTACGTAATCGTTTTAGAATGTTCCAATGAAAATAAAAATAGAATATTTCCACAAAGGAATTATTATTTTCCTCTCCAATTTTTCCTAGAGTATAAGAAACACAATAAATAGCTTGTTAAGTCACATATAGAGCAGGGTAAAAAATTTGCTATTAATTTGCGTTAATTTGAGTTAACTCAGGGCGTTAATCGCAAATAAAAAATTTAATCAACTGACAGCCCTAATTATTTTATATACATATAAATAAAGATATAAATGTGTGTGTGTGTGTATATGCATTTGTTAGTGTTTCTTACAAATAAGTGTTAAAGAGTTGAAAGGAATTATTGATCGGCTTTCGAGACCTTGATTTGATCTTGATGTTTTATAAAAACAAACAGTATCAACAACAAAGGCAGGTCAGAAAACTTCAGCATACTCATGGAAAACTTAATAAAGTATACTTATAAAACAACTTACTTTTGGAATAAAGGCTGGTCTCCAATTAAAGCCTTTTTTCAAAAACTGAGGTAAATAAGGGCAACTACAATGTGCAGTTTAGAGCTGTCTTTGGATTATGCTATTTTGATACAACCACAGGGAGCCTTTTTAATACTCAAAACTGTTTCAAAAAATGCGTACAGTGGTCATGGTTTTATAGACACCCACAGTTCCATTGAGTTTAGTGACTTTTGATAATGGACAGAGAGGCTGAGTGTTTAAAGGTCAGCCTGTCCAGCAGGAGAATACACAGAGGAAAATTCAGCTGCTCCTAAAAGTCAAGAAACTCATCATCTTCTGTGGATGTTAAGTTTCTCCACAGTCAGGGCTGGAAGGACAGAGATCATGATAAGAGAAACTAACAACAAACTGCAAACTGCAAATTGAAAACTACTAACACAGGTGCACCCAGTAGCTTCTGATGAGCCAGGAAACCTGTGACCTAGATTTTAAACTCTGTCTATAACATGGGGATTCATGAATTCTGGCTGAATTCAGATGTAGCTAGCTAGCTAATTCAGCTAATGTTATCTACATGAGATGTTCTCATATTAAAGTATGTTTTAGATCAAAACACACTGAAGCTGTTTTTTCCTTCACTTCTATTTTTTTTTTTTTTGGAAAAGCTAACAAAGGCAACACTTTACAAACATACCATTTGCAATGCGAACTGACCGTCAATTGTCAACTGAAATTCTTCAGGGTTGTGGCATGCGCCAAAAATAACAGTTAAAGGCACTGACTAGAGCAAAAATGGATATCAAATTTTGATGTCACTCATGAAATGTATTACTAACCCTACTGAAAGCAGTTTTTATTAATTTAAAGATGGGATTGAAATCTATATAAATTTTCCCCACAGGACCCCAGGTTCAATGCTGAGGTGGACTTGATCACAGGTTACAAAACCCAGAGTATCCTTTGCCTTCCCATCAAGAATCACAGAGATGAGGTAAGAAAATACACAATGGCGCAGTACTTTTAGTATTGCTGGTGTTTAACTAGATATAGTAGATTTAATGTTACAAAAGTTAAGCATGGATCCAAAGGATATGGTTAAGCTCAAAAGGGGTGTAAGTCAGTAGAGAGAGTGTTGATACTAGTTGATACTAGTACTCTGGCTTTGTAAGTAGGAAATAAAGTGTTTTGGAAAAAGGTAAATGGACCTTGTGTTTATGTTATTTATTTGCATGACTTTGATTCAGTGGGAGCCTGCTATACATGCAATTTATCCTTTTTAACATGTTTGTGCATGACATTGTGTAAAGTGATGAATATTGATTTTCTATGTTTACTCAATTACAGGTAGTTGGAGTGGCTCAAGCTATCAATAAAAAATGTGGGGAGAATGGTGCCTTCACTGACCAGGATGAAAAGGTTTGCACAGTTCACTGGTTTACTAACCGATTGCTACTTTTTAAACCATTTGTCTAAATTCAGAAACTTAAACAAAATGTTGTTGGCAAGTTACGTTAATCTCAGCAAAGGTGTTGACAGATTTCCTTACATGGTTAGCAGAAACATAACCTCAGCTGCCCTGACCCGTGTCAAGCTTGTGTCTCTGGAGCTCCCACATAAACTCTAATAAAACTGTCGTCCTTTACCTCAGTCTGTCTTTCTCAACCTAAATCTTTCCTTCCTCTTATCATTTGTCATCTCCTTTTTTTTCTTTGTGCTCCTTCTTCATTGATTTATCTTTTTTCCATGCAACAGTCCATCTGTTTCCTGTAACTGCTTCCTTACTTGTCTTTGTATGTGGTACTCAGATGTCATTCTGTTCATCTCCAACAGGACTTCTCAGCCTATTTGGCCTTTTCAGGCATCGTCCTGCACAACGCTCAGCTCTACGAGACATCACAGCTGGAAAACAGACGCAATCAGGTGAGTCCAATGTGTGTTTCTGAAGCCTAATGTACTTATTGACACAACTCTGAATGAGATGTGTTCCTATGCATGTAAATGTGTGTGCAGGTGCTGTTGGACCTGGCCAGTCTCATCTTTGAAGAGCAGCAGTGTCTGGAGGTTTTACTGAGGAAAATTGCAGGAACCATCCTGTCCTTTATGCAGGCTCAGGCTTGTACTGTCTTCATTGCTGACGAAGACTCTATGGTCAGCACACACACACACACACACACATACACACGCCCAAAAGCTCACAACATGTTTATTCAATCCAGATTCCAAAGAAATTGGGATGTTGTGTGAAATGTTAATGAAAACAGGATGCAATCATTTGCAAGTTTATGGAAAACAGTCTTATTAAAGCTCTCCTGAGAGCATGTAGTAATATCTTTAACACAAGTGTTTACACTTGGAAATCATTGCTTGTGAGTGAGTGAGCATTTATATACCCAATTATGATACCGTCACCTGTTACCAGTGGACCTGTTTACCTGTAGAATGTTCCAAGCAGGTGTTTTCTTGAGCAGTTCATTAATCCCCCAGTCTTTTGTAGCACCGGTCCCAACTTGTTTGGAACATGCCGCTGGCTTTTAATTCAGAATAAGCATATATTTACAAATATCAATGAAGTTGATGCGGTAAGACTTAAATTGTTGTCTTTTTACTGATTTCAATTCAGAATTTGTCAAAAGGATTAGCAAAATATCACATTCTGTATATTTATGTTTCACAACATACCATTTTTTTTTTTAAATCTGGGTTGTGGTTGTCTGTCTCAAGCAACAAGTCTGTCCTGTGATTTGGACTGTTTATGATGATGCTTTTCTGATCAACTGTTGAAATGCAGTAAAACAATGATACAAAACATCAATTAATTAAACTAAAGTTGAACTGAGTCAACCCTAACCCTTCAGTACATTAGTTGCATTCAGGCGGCTAACGTTAACTTGTAAGTTCAGCAATTTTTAAGCTAAACAACAAAAAATTGTTCATTATTTGTGGTTCCACAATACATCACTTTCACTTCAAGACTGGAGAGGTACTGTTACAACAATCCTAAATATATCCACTATGCATATTATTTGATTCTTTAAATGATTGTAGAGTGGAGTTAGTTGTGACTGACATTTGTCTTTTTCAGTAGTTCCATTCAACTAATGACTATGCAAACATTTGTCACATGATGTCGCATGGTACAATTTCATAATGGTGCTAGTTGAAAGAGTATCCCGGTAATAGCTGAAGCTTGAAGAAACCAGAGGGATCATTAGTCAAACTTTAGAATACAGTTTATTAACATAGATAAAAACATATTGCGTATGTTAACTGTTTACACATGACTTGGTTCAGAATGTATTTTGTGATAAAGCCCCATTACTTCTTACAATAATGGTGTTGGGATGGTACCTTCAGTTGATAAAGATATTTTGAGGTGATTTTTGTCTTAGTTTGCACTGACCAGTGGCATATTTTTTAGAAAATATTCATTTTTTTCCATCTTTTTTCATGTTTGCATCTATCTGAATTAGAGGATGGTGCAACACATCATAATACATTACAATATATGCAGAGACATTTCAGTAAGGACAACCAGCCAACCCTGGAAAAAATGTGTCTGAAACATATAAGCCTTTTAAAGTATTAGAACAGTCTCAGTTTGTGGAATTTTTTGACCTATTTTTTCACCTTTTCATGTGCTTTACAGTAAAGCATTTGGCATGAAGCAGTCAATCTCAAGGTAACCACCAGCATGCTAAAGCAAGCTTTTGCGTAAATGTCACATTGTATATGAGTTCAAAAAGGAAGGCTGTTTTATTTCCCTAAAAGGGAAATTAAATTAAGTTTAATAGGGGGAAATAAATAGCATATTTCAACAGCATAGTGAGCTATATCAACATATGGCAGACCTGGTGCTTCTGACAGCACTGCAGAGTTCTGCTCAGCAAATCTGGGAGTTTTATGTATGGATTACACAGAACAGTGACTAGATGTGTTTTAATGTCAGTATGGTCTATATGTCTCACTGACTCTCTTTCACTTCACTGGCTCAATCACACACACTCTCTCTCACACACTCTCACTCTCTCTCTCTCACACACACACACACACAGAACACCATTAGAGTCCTCTGTGGGCACTAACATTTGTTTTGGCTTGTCCTCCTCAGGGGCGTCCAGTGTCTGAAATACACACACTGACACATGTCTCACACAAACACGCTCACACAGGAAAATAAAGCAAATTAACTGTTATACACAGAGGGAGATTGATAGATTAGCTTGAGTATTGTATTCCCTCATCTAGATAGGTGTAAAAGCTTCTAAAAATCTACTTCTGTCTGCAAGGAAACTCTTATATAAAGTCATACCAAGCCAAATATTTTGGTTAAAACATAAAGACATATCTAAAATTAAGGTAGCTAAATGAAACAAGCACAATGCACAAAGAAGAAATCTGGAAATACCACAGCAAAAATACATTTTTGTCAATAAGCACTACAAGCCATATCAGGAAAACATCAGATGAAGCTAATGGGGTAGCAAATGCTAACTTCCTCCAAATAGGTGGTCATGTATTTCTAGAAAGCTTGCACATTTCTCAAAATTAAAGCAGCTTCAGTGCACTTCTGCATTATGATTTTCAGTGTTTTCATAATCACTGCTGTTTAAAACCGTCTGTCTTGCTCAGTTCTTTCTGTCCTAATATTATCACAGACATTGAACCAACCACACTTCCTTTACATGACTGGACAGGCCCTTTTTGTTGGGTTTTGAAGGCAAAGAAATGCAGATAAACAGCAATACTAAATTTGTTTTTTAAAAACTGTTGTCTTGATTTACATATATTTAGCAAGTCACTCAATGTAGTGTAATGTAAGGTTCTGATTCATTGAACTTCACCGCTTTTTTGTGTGCTGCACTTAGCTGACTAGTGTATTCATGCATATGTGCAGGAAAGCCACTTTAACCTGACACGTCTTAGTGTTACACTGAGTACACTCATATCATTGCTTTTTGCTGCCTCAGCTCCATCCCTAAGCTTTTACTACATTTTTGGTTTGTGTTTATCTTAGACTTATGTCCATGTATGTGTTAGTTGAGCTAAATCCCCAGTTTGGCTTAATTTTTTTAAAGATATTTCCCGCAGAGCAAAAACTTTTACACCAAATTTCACTGTTTGACAGTTTGCTTTAAATTCCCTACACAAACGGTCTGATACAGATTGTGCCATATCTAAACACCACATTTTAGCACTTGTTAATTCAAAACTTTGGGAAGAGCAGTTTGACAGTATAGTCTACTGTACATGATTTTTTTTTTCCTGTTTCAGTATTTATCCTGCAATGTTTTGTTTTAGAATTAAAAGTTGGATGTACACTTGTATCAACATAAAGACCATAGAACAGCTCTTACTGGATTGTAAGGTAAAACTATTTTGCAAAATGCTGTGCAGTACTCTAGACAATCTTGTATTGTTTACTTTACATGCATGTTTATAAAAGTATCATCTGCAAATGTCCAAAAATATCAGTTCAGGGTCCCAGAACACCCTACAGATTATAAAAACAGTTTTATTTCTACATTAAGAGTTTAGTCTCATTTAGTTTTGTTTATGAAAGACTTATGGTGATAAATACCGAAAAAACAGCAGAAAAAGGATCCTTTTAAGGATCACAAGAAAGCTATAGTTTTGAAATATGCAGATGACAAGTTACATTACAGTAAAGTCTTGTGGGAAAAACAGATAACCATTCATCTAATCTTGGAGCCTTTTAAAACCCCTTCTTTCTCCAACTGTACTGCTTTCTTCAGGCCTGATGTAGATCTGCCTGAGAAACACACAGACGCACACACCAGACCTGCTTGATCACAACAACAAGCCATTCTTAATGATAGTTTGACTAACACTTCAACACATCCTTTACCCACAACTGGGAAACTTTCAACAAAAAATGATGCATCTGACAGGTCTGGTGTTCTGACTGTCAAGTTCCTGTAAATATTTTCAGAAAGTGGTGTTTCATTGTTAGTACTTAGTCCACAGAATGTCAACTTCAGTGCACATTATTGCCCATTTAGCGGCTGATGATTGGGTGTTAGGTAAACATTCTACTGAATCTACATTGTTTTTACATTTAGGAATGAAATCTTTTTGTTTAACTTTGTCCTTGTTGGTCTTTTGTTCTGTAAAAATTCAAACATGTCATATCTTTAGAGTGACTAATATTTTCCAATAAACACAATTCATTGCAAGTTTATTTAGACCTGACTACATTACTGCACTGCAGCAAGTCAATTTAAACCTCACCACTAATCCCAACAACAAGATCTCAGCTTTATATTTCTTTCCGTTGGGAAAATGTGCGACTGAACTGAATGTAGAGTTATTCATTATATTGGTTTTACAAAGTACAACTCTTAGCCAGTTCTTTATTTCATGTTTGTGTTTAGGCTCAGTTAACTAGGTATGGAATGCATGCTGTTTAGGTTTCTCATTATATTACATTACATTATATTCTTAAAAGCACATTTTTTTCAAAACACAGTGAAGATTGGTTTAAAAACTTGAACAAAAGCAAATCATACTGCCTCTAGTGGTATGTAGAGCTGCAAATAGATATGGATTTATATGTCCAAATTTTAGACTCCGTGTCTGTCTCTGAGATATGTGCCACAACCTTAGTATAATGAAGATGGAGTTTGAAACATGACATAAAATTACGCAGAATGACTAAGAAACATGACCTTGTTTTATGTAAATATGCTCAGTTTTCACTGTGAACAGTTTCATGGTGAGTACAATTAAAACTGCTGACCAAAGCTGGATAACCAGTCAGTCAAGCAGACTTTCTGGGACCCTAGAGACTCTGGGCAGGCTGTGAAGCAATCACATGGTGCTAAATTGATCATCTTGTTTGGTGATAGCACCACTAAAGCACACTACCATCAATCTAGCAAGGACCATAAGATGGCCTAAGCATCTTTATTTATCTCAAGGTTTGGCTTATTGAGAGGCTCTGTGTGATAATGTAGTTTCTGTACCTTTCAGTTTTAGCCACACTAATGGTATTGTTCATGGGATAACACTGTTAGCCTGTTGATCACTGGCTAACCCACCACTTTGTACTTTGGATGGTTGTCTGTGTTGTTGAAATTTGGTAGGGTTCATATCCTCAGAGGATGAACCCTTGATTGTTACTGTAGCGCCACCATGAAGCTAACATTAGTGGATTTTATTACAATGTCTTATCAGTTGTTGGATGGATTGCCATGAATTTGTTACAGACATTTATTATGTTTTTTTGAAGATAAAACAAAGAATTAGGACCTTTATTGATGTCGATCACTTTGGGCAAAATTTTAATTTTCTAAGCTTTTATGACTAAGTACCTGTAAAACCAACAACATCATCAAATGTTACTTTCAAGCAAACAATACACCTCCTGAACATGAGCAGTGATCACATTGGCATTGTAAATATATTGAAAATTATATTAGCAATTAACTTAAATTACCTCTGTGCATAATTACAGCCTTACAAACTACAAGCGTAATATTTTAACAAACAAATGGACAGACAGAAAACCTGGGAGGGCAGATATTCAGCAAAGAGACTCTGACTGATTGCTGGCTGGCACACTGGCTGAAAACAGTTTGGGCAAAGTGTGTAAAGGGAACCTTACATAGGGGCCAACTGCATATTTTACTTCAGGGCTCCTGAGGGTTAGGGCACAGCTTATACGGCCCTGATTTCTAAAGTGTTTGATGTGACTCATCCAGAGGAACAGGATATTGCTTGTGATTTCTTAAATGTCATTTTCCCAAAAGTGAGCACCACAAATGAAATTCTGTTCACCTCCTTTGTTGTAGAGGAGATTGAAAGCCATTCACAGCCTGTACAGAAAACAGCCAAAACTAGCTGCATGGCTTTACAAATAGAGGAAAATTTGAAATGTACTGATTTATTTTTGTAATTTGGGTGAACAATTTCAAACAACAAAACAAGTTTCAAGTTATGTGCTTATCCCCATCAATCTGCTGCAACCCATTTTAGAATACTGTGCACATGCGTTTGTGTTTGTCCCTCTCATGACCTCAGGGTTGCCAGACCAGCTGTCTCTATTTCTTTTATACTCCTCCGTCTCGCTCTATCTTCTCTCTCTTTCAATACTAAACATTTACTCTGAGATCAGGAAATTTTACTAGCCTTATCTGCCAGATGGCCCTCTGTATATAGCTGTCAGTGTTAAATCTCTGTAATTCCTCAAGCAGGACCCATAGGTCTGTGGATTTTAACAGGATCTTTCCTTGAGGAAAGGAGCTTTCCTGTAGGAAGTCGAGTAAATGACAGTGCTGGTCTGTAACACTCCCCTGTACTAATGATAACTCAGGAGTTTTTTTAAGACTTTGGCCTGCACTGGCTCACTTTACTTTACTTTACTTTACCACAGAGTGTGGCATCTGTTTAAAAACAGTGATGTGAGTTTATGTGTATGTTCAATCTACACTATGCTACATATATGTGATGTATTTTGCAGCATAGTGTATTGGTATGGGTGTACTTGTAATGTACATGAGGTAATATTTTGAGTTTTGCTGATGTGCACAAATGTGTGTATTTTGTTAGTAACTATATCTGAATGTGCAGCCATTTGGTAAGTGGTGTGTGAGAACTTGTGTGTATTGGGTTTGGATGTGTGTCTGTTATGTGATAGGGTTGGACATCTGGTTTGCCTCTGGAGGTGTATTGTTCTTCTGAGTTGTTTAACTCTCCCTGGTAGAAATAATTTTGAGATTAGCTACAGTTGTCCTAAAACATACCTCAAGTGTATGCCTGTCTTTGTGTGTGTGTCTGTGTGTACATGCTGTACCATTTTCTACAGTTGTTGAACTCCTGCTGTTTTCTATTCTCTCTTTATTGCTTTCTGTCTCTTCAAAGTCTATCCTGTCCCCCTAAACAATTTATTTCATAACTGTGTCTAAAGTACCAATATATTGATTCGTATTCTTTCTGCAGCTTATACCTTAGGTAACCGTACTTGGTTATGTTTAGGAAAGGAACCTGTTCATGAGCATAACAATACCAAGAGCTAACAGCTCTGTGAGGCTGTAGTTAGTGAATGTGCTTCTTTGAGCTAAATGCTAACATCACCATGACAACAAGCCTATGCTAAAAATGTAAACATGCAGATATGTAAAGGTCATATTTAAAAAACAAAACCTAAATATGAAATCATTCATTTTTAGTAGCTCAAAACAGCATTAGTATGTGGGCAAAAGGCCAAAATGCAAAAAAAAGATTTGTTTTGAAAAACACCTAAGAACATGTTGGAACGGCATCAGTCTGGGACAAGTTAATGGACTGACTAATACCAAAATCCTTCAGTTATAATCAAAAGTTTTATGGACCCACCCTTGAGCCTTAAATTCTCTTTAAAATGTTTTTTTTCAATGGACAATAATGTCAAGAGTTTTTTCCCTTTGCTATGTAAAATACTAGAAGAGCATTTGAACAATCAGTGGGGGTTAGAGCCAGAATTTATGTTCCATTTGTGTCTGTTTTCATTATGCAGCTCCATTACATAAATCAAACAGTCTGTGTTTTTTTGTTACAGATTTTTTTAAAAAATGAATAGACGTCATGATATAACACGAGAAGAATATATGAGACTGATATATATGCCACTAATGCTAATAACTGCTTGTGAAAACCAGTACATACACTGCAAATGGACCATTCATTTGTTCTTTTTTGACAGGTAAAACACTGACTTATCCTTCCAAATAATATGCGAAGACAAGTCCGATTTATTCCAACACTCAGGAAAAAATTCCACTGTCCCATGTCATCCTGTTATAAACTTTCCCCCCAATAAATGTCATAACATAACCCAGTACTTTTTCTGTTTAAAACAGCTTTATTACCCTCGCCCCAATAGATCAGGGTTAAGTAATTCTGCAGAGTGAAGGTGTGTTTATGTGCGCACAAGGGTAGGGGGCAAATTTTTCCAAAACGAGGAAGCCTTGTACATCTTTAACATCCTGTCCCCACCTCTTAAAAATGGAAAAAAGATCTTTGCGAGGGGTTGGGAGTGCAGGATGAGACAAAACAAGTCCCTATAAGGGGGAGAAAAGGCAAAAGGAGCACTGGAATGTCGAAATAAACTCTCCTTCTGGCAAGGCTTGTTAGGTAATGGATCAACGTCCTTTTTTAATGCCTGGAGAAGTGTTTTAGGCAGTTTGCCACTGCACAATCTATGTTTAGATGCTTAGATAAGTTGATATGGCCAGAAAATATACAGAATTGACCTGCAGCAAAGCAAGAAGAACCTTCTTTTATGGTTAGAATCTGGACCGACCCAAGACCTCGTACGTGTATTTATGTGTTGTCATCAACGGCTTTATGCCAAGCATAGGTTGCCTCCTTGATACATAACTCAGTCTCTAATATCCCAGACAAATAAACTTACCTTATTATTTTTGCAGAACTCCTTCTCCAGTGTCTTTCACATGGAATATGAGGAGCTGGGTGAAGTCCTAGATGCCCCAAAAAGGTAAGGCAATCGTCCTCAACTGAAACCTGTCATTAAATTAAAAGTCTTGAAGACTGGCCTTGAAGCATACTAAGCATACACATGGTTTCCAAGTTATTGGTGCTAATGATTCCTTGAATTTGCAAACTACCCTTTCCCTTACCTCAAAGGCCCTTAGATAACCTTGGTGTAACAGATGGTTGCACAAAGATTTGTTATCATCATATACATATACAGAAGCTTATAAAGGGATGTGAGGCAATGTTATGGCGCAAGGAAACGTCTTGTTGTGCCCATTCAGTCACTTTGATTTGCAGAAGAAAAGACAAGACAGAGTGGCTCAGTCCGATATTCCTAAGTCTGAAAAGCTGATTTTCAGCCCCGTGGGATCTTTCCAAGGCTATCGGCCCTCTTTACCTGCCAAGTTCCCAGACATTTGATCGCAGGCTTTCAGCTCAAAGCTCTTGTTCTCATTAGCTGGGTTCTTTTGGCTCAATATGCTGTCTTTAGGGCGATTTGACAGCTCTTCAATCACAACCTGTTTATCATGATGAAGTAGGCCCTTTTACTATCCTGGAGGCCGTCCGAGACCTTTTCAAGAGGGTCTAGCAATCTTCCGTCACGCAAAGACACATTTTTTTTAGGTTAACGTGCAATCTTATTGCATTTGACAGCTATATTAGTTACATATGTGAAGTAGCGGTTCTTTTGCAGTGGATAGAGACGTATCAAAAAGTCCTTTTTCAGAAAAGCTTTATGTTGGTATATTTTTTACTGTATATCAAAGCTTGTGAGGCTGCTATGGGAGGAAACATTGAAACACTGTCAAAGATGATGATCATTAAAAAATGACTATTGTGGCACAGTCTTAGTCTTTTTTCAAGATTAAGCTTACAATTACAATAAACTCCAAAATCCATAATTTAATATTTGGCTCTAGAATAATCTCATTTTCTGACACATAAAGCAATCACCTTCTCTAACACAGTTAAATTTTTCTTCTTCTTTTTCAATCCTATCTTTGAAAAATTATGTTGACCATACTAGGAAAGACCCAAACAGCAAATGGTTACAGAGTATGGCACATGACTGCAACCTCCCTGGTACAGTTTTAGGCAGGGACCTTCACTGTATGTCATACCCCTCTGTTTCCTAGTTTCCTGTAAGCCTCCTCACAATCAGCTGTCATTTACAAGGACAAAGGCAAAAGAAAAAAAATTGCCTCACTATAACTTGGAGCAAACATGATTGCAGTCTGGAAAATGTTCTGCAACAGCTTTTTTTCTATTCCAGGAAATGTGAAGTTAAAGTCTTTAGTGTCCTTCAAAAAAAGTACGTACCAGATGGTCAAACAACATTCAACAAACCCTCCTCTCATCTCTAGTGCTGAAAACTTTTGGGGTCTGAGTCTAACAACCTAACCATCACAACCTTCTGTATCAGGCATTTTGATAATTATACCCACTGAAAGCAGCCATTTCCCAGCTATCTCGACGGAAGACGGGAGGCAGGGTTTGTTCTTTCTTAAGCTCTCTCTCTTTTTTATGCCTTATACGACTTATTCTGACAGTGGTTCATATGATAGCAACAAATAAATGAATTCCTTTCAGGGAAAGAATGCCTAAAAGTGGCCGACACTAAGGACACAGGAGACGCGAGTTTGCACTGATCTGACCTGTCGATAGGTTAAGGCTGCTAAATTCTTGGTTTCAGGTAGAGAAATATTACTTTGTGGTTAAAACACTGAAAAAGCAGTGCAGATCAGAGCAAGTGATGAAAGGAATGACTAAATCTTTAACCAGCCAACAACCATGACCTTTGACCTGCCCTAACTAATTTATTTGGAGTTGCCTAAACACAACCATAAAAATGTCGATCAAGGTTTAGTTGAAAGTTCACCAAAAAAAGTGCATTAACAGTGAAGATTGTGAAAGAAATTTCAATATGAGTAACATTATAATACTTAATGCCCAATGTGCTATAATGTTAGGAGTTTGTTAAATGCTATTGAAAGCTCTGGAAAAAGCTAATAATTTAAGATTTTTTCAGTCACAGTGCTATTCACAAGGGCAAAAACCATGTTCTCTTTTAATGCAAATGAGTTTAACATGTCACACAGCTTTGTTCAAAAATTGGACTTACGATGGGAATTATAATAAGCTATTTATACATGTCTCATAAACAGAACACTGACACTTTTGTGAGGGGCATATATAGAGGTGGAAAGGCCAATCAGAGAACCAAAAGATTTAACGATACACTGGCAGGGTGAGTAGAGGCTCAGCATGGCAAAAAAAGGACTGGAGGAGGCTAAAACTGCAGAGCTCCCTGACATCAACTCTTGCTCCAGCCAGGAGAAATGAGTAAGCTGTAATCTGATTTAAGATGCAATGAGACAGAAAACCCTTCCACCCCCCTCCACCCCCATCTCCAGGGTGGCCAGGCCAGGCCTCCCCAGTTGCTACGCAGCATCTAAAATTCAATCTTAATCTAAGCCTAGGCAACAGAATAACACTGTGCTTGTGCAAGTGTGTACAGTTGTGTTTGAGTAGAGTTAACAATCAGATTTCCATGTTTTTTTAATCACAATTTCACCAACAATATGGTCGTCCTCAAACCATCTCTAAAACAATACCAAAGATTGATGGATTACATTATATTACTATAATTTATCAATATTAAACTAGTGGGACCTAAACTGGTGCTAAAACCCCTAAACCTGATTATATGGTAAGAGAACCACAGGAGCTGACCAGATTTTACTTAAGTATGCTCGTGCATCAGCTACAACCACTGTTGGTGTGTGGCAAGAATAAAAGTCTTTAGTAGACATTAAGTACTGAAATGCCTCAAATAATATCTGGCAGAAATGGTCAGTTTCACAAATGTCAAATACTAGAAAATTTCAGCTCTCAGCTGCTTCGGTCGAGGCAGTTTGATGCTGACCTTCATAAAAATTAATATCAATCAAAGCAAAGTTTTCATGTATCAGACTATGAGCATCCATGACATATGACACACACACA
>JAPZDZ010000016.1:1818536-1830631 GCA_029783805.1 Acanthurus tennentii | reverse complement strand
TTTTATTTTGATTAGGTATTTATTCCAGTTAATTTGTGCCCATGTAAACATAGCTAATGAAAACAGCTAGAAAGATAATGGGAAAGGTGTGGGTGTTGTGGTAATGTTAATTGAACTCTCTGAGTAACTTACTTTTTTGTCTCCATCTCTTTTTGAAGTTTCTCTCTCTGGGTGTTTCTAAGATGGCCTGTTACTGGGGAATCTGTCTCCGATCTTCCCATTGTCTCTTGAAGTGATGACAAACTTGAGGACAACTCCTCTGCTAACACTGTTGGTACCTCTTGTGCCGAGCCTGGACTTCTGCCTGTGGCCTGTGTACGTCTGCCTGGCCTGGGGCTGTCAATGTCCTCATGAAGGGCAGAGAAACCTGACAATAGACACATTACAGGCATTAAAAAAAAAGAGATGATAATCTGCTTTGGAAAATAGTTAAAACAGTCTTTTAGGGAAGAAATCCTTTCAAACATTCTACAAAGTTGAATCAACATCTTTTACATTTTTTAGCATTAAGTTATCACTGGTTTGTGTACCTTCACTATGATCGAGGGCTATGGTCCGCTCTATCTCTGCATAGGTGTGTGAGGATGTCTCCTCCTGGGTGGACTTGTTTGTCTTGGTTTCAATAAGGTGAACAATGTCCATTCGGTTAATTTTGGTCAGACTTTTGATCAGCATTGTTTCTGGTGACACAGAAAACAGAAAACTTAAAAGTCTCATTCAGTTTTTGTGAGCTTGTTACTGCTTGCTTTCTACTTGTTTATCAAGTAATAACTGAAAAATTTGTACCCCACTTTTCACTAACCTGTGGCATGCTTCCCCTCCCTCTCTGCCCAGAGTTTCAGGAGAGCATTGCTTTGATCTTGAAGTGAGTTGGGGTTCTCAATCCTAATAAGGTTGATTCTCTCTTCACTGAATTCCAATTCCTGTGCCAACTCTGTTGAGCAAAAAAAAAAAACCATAATAACGATTAAGATGGTATGATGATACCTTTACAATGTTTAGAACACTTTTTTTCTCTTTTCTCTCTCTTTTTCTTCAGAGCCCCATAGACAATTTAATTTAAGTAATGAAGTATATTTTTAGCATGATGGCTTAACGACTGCTATTAAGGTGTGACTAACCTGTCCAGCTGAAGCCTAGATGGTCAGCAATAATGGCCAATCGTTGCTCTTTTCTCTCTGCTTCATCCTGTGGATCTACTGCAAATACCACCAGATAGCCATAAGTGGTCAAAACCTCCAGATACACCAAATCCATTCACTTTCACAAACAGTTAACAAAAATCTTCACTGGCTTTCTTTAGAACTTCTGCAATTAATTCATGATATAAAATTAAGTAATTGTAACCTTGAAAAAGTACCTAATATGCCTGTGAAGCTGCTTGTAGGTGACAGACCTTCTAGTCACACAATGATTAAAAACCTACATCTAGGTCAATAATTGACACTACAGGTAAATGCTTAAATAGTTATAAAACCTCTAATATTTAAGACATTTTAATCACTAAGTTGTTTTCCCAATTTCCATAAAGCCTTTAAGTCAATCTTGAGATTTTCAGCACACAGAAGGAAAGAGAGATGTTATTACGAACACAAACGCAGCGCAAGTGAGACAGCCACGTGGATTCTTCAACTAAAGTAAAATGGGACTTTAACTACAAGAGACAGAGAGGCAGCACCTTTACAGCTACAGTGTACTAATGAGGCAAGAAAGAGAGAATAGCCCCTTAAACTGGGGGATACCTTGACTTTGGGCTTTATCGTCTGGGATTCGCTGCATCTGTGTCTCAACAGGGTCGTCCCACAGTGGTGTTATGGGAAAGATGTCTCCTGAGGGAGGGAACTGCATCTCAGGGAAAGTTTCTCTTTCTATGAGCGAAGGATCAATGAGACTGCTCTCATCATCTGAGTTGGCGGCTGCAGCCTCTTGTTCTTTCTCTGTCTCTGCCTGTGCCAACCTTGCTACAAGTTTTGCTGCTTCACTGCTTATCTCTTCGAAGAATTCAATGGACTGTTTGTGTGACTCACTTTTCTCTTTAGTGGGTGTTGATAAATTAGATGACTGACCACTTTTGCCTCGGACTGGCAATCTGGACTGGAAGCTTTTAGATTTTGCTGAATCAGCACTCTTTTTAGCAGATGGCTTGGATGACTCCCCCTCACAGAAGCTCTTGGCTTTGGAAGATGGTGTCTTGGTTTTGACATCCACAGAGGGACCTGCATCTGTCTCAGATTTTCTCCTTGTGTCCTTTTTTACAGGCACCTTAAGCTTTTTGTCTTGGGTAGAATCAACACGTTTGACAGAATCAGGTTTTTGAGTGCTAGCCTTAATGGGAATTCTAGATTTAGAGTCAGAAACGAAGGAGGCCTCTTTTTTAAGAGTAGTTGAAGAAGAGGTTGCATGAGATGGAGAGGGAATTGTGGATTTACCCCGACTTTGAGGAGCAGATTTTGCTTGTGATTTAACTGGAGTCTTTTTAATATTACTGGAAGCACTTTGTTTGGATTTGCCTGTTTGTTTTGGGGCTTCTATCACTGACTGTTGTTCCTCTGGGGAAGAATCAGAGGACTCTTGGCCCTGCTCTGAGTAAACTGATCTAGTGACAGTTGTTTCTGCTGTCTGCACATTCGTTATCATTTGGTCAGGGGAACATGTGTCTATGTTTAAGCATCCTTCAATTACATTTTTTTCTGTTTTAGTCTCTAGATCTTCAGGAGATGTCTGATCTTTCTTTGTAGGTTTGGCTGAAGCTGAAATGCCCATTTTAGGGATTTTAGATTTGGAGGCATCAGCTTTAGAGGCAGGTTGGTCACCTTCAGGTGGGGACTGAAGCTGAGAATGATCTGTTTCTTTTGATTTCTCTGTATCCTCAGTCTTAACCTCTAGTGTTAGATTAAGACCAATCTCAGTTTCTGCCTCTGATCTCACAACATCTTGCCTGGCCTCTTCTAACTGAGGCTCCTCTAAAGGCTGTTCACCTATCTGGAAAAAGGCAAAGCCACCCCCCTCCTCTTCATAGCTCCTCTTAGTCATGTCAATAGCACCACTACGGGTCATCTCAAAGAGCTTCCCTTCTTGGAAAAGAAAAGGATTGGGCTCACTGGTTGGTGTGCTCTCTTCTGTCGGTGTCCTACCAGGTGTCGTGTCTGGAGTTGCTTGCAAAGACGGACGGTCCACTACCAAATTCAGTATCTTCTGTTCCTCCTCTTTGACACGAGCTGCAAAAGCAGCATCATCTTCTCGCATGGCAGACCATGAATCAGTGTCTACCCTTGCAGTCACACCTTTCGACTCAGTTCTGGGAAGTTCTGGTGCCTCATCATCATCCTCTGTATCATCATAGATACAGACCTCTTGTTTAAATGTTTCCTTTGTCTGACCCGTGGCAACAGTTGCTCTGGGTCTAGCATTTGATTCTCCTGTGTGTACCGTTTGATCTCCTTTCACTTCATCTGTAACATTGCTAACTTGTTTTACTGTACCAGTCTGTTGATTGATAATGCCTACATTTTGTCCATCCTTATCATCGTCTGTGTTTTCTCTTGACTTTCTTAAGCTCTCCTCTTTTTGCTCATCGGTCCTGTTTTCAGTGCTTAATGTTAGAGCAGTCTTTTTGGCAAAGCTGTCCTTATCAGCAGAGGGTAGGACTCTTCGTTCCTGTGAAGTTTCCAGTTTGGATTTCAAATGATGTTGGCCTGAGACAGAGTGGGGTCCCTCTGAAATGACACTGGTTGTTGTTGTGTTCTTGACCTCTTTGCTGTGGGATCCATCATGCAAACCTGCTGAAAAAGGAGAGGGAGGTTGTACTTTAACATGGGGATCAATAAAAAGAGCTAACTTTGAACCTTCAGTGGGCCTATTGAGCCCACATTCACTCTGTGAATGCTTGTCACGTGTGGGCTCAACTGTTTCATAGCTGTCATCCCCTATTTTGGCATCTGCTGAAGGAATCAATTCTTTTCTAGAGTTCTTTTTACTTCTTGCATCTTGTTCCATTTCATCAAATGTTTTTATTTTGGCTGCCATCTTAAACATCTCCTCCTCTGGAGTGATTTTTCTCTTAGCTTCATAGCTGTCTGATGTATCCTCTTCTTCTGGATCTTCAGGGATGACAGACGGTTTGGATGGAACAGAGAGGAGTGTATGGTCAGGGGGTTTGGGGTTTACCTCATAACTTACCTCTTCAGAACTAGGAGTCTCAGGGGAGAGGGGACTCTTACCGGAACTTGTCATCTGAGATGTCTGCTCACAACTGTCATCATCAGCACTAGCCTCATGGTCTCGAAGAAGCCTACCACGGAAACCATCTTGGGGGAATTCTGTAGCTTTGGAGGGCTCTGGATGGCTAGAGGATTTACTAGGTGGCCCTAGTGTTGATGGGAAGGATAGGTGTTCTTTTTGCTCTACAGGGCTGCTTTCTAAGGAGTCATGAGGAGGTGATTCCTTGGTTGGGCTAGGTTCAATAGAGTCTGGGGACTTATGGGAGGAGTTTTCTTCCATGAGAGGACTACCCTCTAAAGAGTCTCTGTGGCTTATTGTCAAAGAGTCATCAGCTAATGGACTGAGAGCCTCTGAGTCTTGTTTTAAAGGCAGATCTAGGATATCATGATGCTGGGAAGAGGATCTAGAGGCTGGAGAATCAACTAAAGACAGTGTTAACTGATGATCAGGTTTTTCGTCATCACTAAGAAAAGTTTCTACAGTCTCTGAAATTCTTTTTTTAAGCTTTTGAGGTTTGGATGACTTAGACTCGCTCCTCTTAACAGATATGGACTCACTTGTGGTGTGGTCATCTGCAGCCTCGCTGAAAGAGACAGGGAGGGTCAATTCTGCAGACAGTTGGTCACCAGTGGCCCCTACACCAGAGTCTTCAGACTTCTCTGCGCCTTTACTTTCTTTGCTGATTGCTGTCGAAGTTGTAGAGGTTTGCTGTCCAGTTTTGGGAGAAAGACACATACTCTCTGGACTTGTGCCTGGAGTGGCTAGACCCTCATGTTTGTAACTGTCCTCAGAGCTTATATGAGGGGTTCCATCTCCAGAACTGGCACTTAGTGAGTCTGCCACACCCTCATGTTTTAAACTGTCAGAGCTATCATCAAGGCCACCATTTCCAAAGTCTGCAGTTTCAGTTAGCTCTGAATGGTCAGCAGCAGCTGACTTGGTTTCTTTCTCTCTATCTTGATGAGTGATCTCCTTCTTGCGAGGTTTGGAATCCAAAGATACTTCTCGTTCTTGGGAAACACGTGTGGTTATTGCTTTGGCCATTGATTTTGACTGAATAGATTCTGATTTTGTTTTTTTCTCTGGTCTTGACGTGGCTGATGTTTTGAGCTCAAATAGCCCGGACTTTCTCTTTGAGGGATCCTGCCCCGTCTGGAATGCTTGCATCAGCTCTTTAACTGACATAGTCTCTTCAAGTTTTTCAGGTTCAGCTTTGGGGGATTTAGGGGGGCCTTGTTTCGATTTAGGGCTTTCTTTGGCTCTTGGAGAGGGTTTGCCTAGAACAGGCATTTGTGAAGGCTTACTTCCAGTAACCTTTTTGCTCTTTTGTTCTGCTTCCACTTTCTGTTGTAAGGCTTTGACTTTGTCCTTTATTGACCCAATGGGTGTTTCTTCAACCACTGGGGATACAGGTGATGCTGGGGTAGGGACTGTTGGTACACTTAGAAGAGTACCAGCTTCTGTTGATTCCTCTGCCTGCCCCTGGTCTTTTCCCCTCTTTCTGGCTGGCTTTTTAACATCACCAGCAGCTGTTTTGTCATGTACTTTGGTGGGAGTCGTTGGTTTTGCACTTTTGCGTAGTACAACATCAGTGAATCTTTCTTGGGCAGGTGGCTCTTTTCTAGTTTTTATTTTAGAGCTTACAGGTGCATCCAGGAGGTATTCTTTAAGGTCGCCACTGTCCTTAATGGCTTTAGGTCTGGGGGCCCCTCTTTTAGCTCTGCTTTCACGTAAGACAGGCTCTGGAATTTCTAAGGCTGCCATCTTTTTGGCCTCCTCTATTTCACTGTCTGAGAGAAGAACCCACTCCTCAGCCATTCTAGCTGCTTTTGCTACCATCTCTGCTGCCTCACCCTCATACGTGCCACTCCTCAGTATCTTACTGACTTTCTCTAGGTCCTCTTTGACTTTCTCTAAGTCCTTCTCCATTATTTCTAATGGCTCTCCAGAAACATCCTCAGTCCCTTTCTCTAGACCACACCCTCCTAAGGAAGGGGTTTTCTCTGTGGAGTCTGCAGTCAAGATGGCAGTCATTTTGATCAAATCTTGTTTCATCTCTGACACGTCGGATAGGAGGTCTGGTTCTCGGATCAGCTCTGATTTCAGGCCTGATGTCTCCATCTCTTCATCTTCCATATGGAAGAAGAACAAGTAAGGAGTAAAGAAAATCAAAAATTCAAACGAAAGGAGACAGACATCGGAGAATGTGGTCAGGACAGGATTGGAACACACTGCAGGGATCATAGGACAACATATTTACAATGGTTTCTACATAAGGGTATTGAAGGAATTGGGCTTAAACTTTCATGTGTCTGGAGGAACTGTGGTAAAGCAAAGGATAAATAATAGAAATGGGAAATTATATAAGAAGGAAATAACTTGCTTATACACTCAGCGCACCCACACTCACAAGACAAAACTATAAGGCAAACCATAGAAAAACTATACCTTCTATGAATGAGACCAGTTTACCAAGAAACCAAGTACAACAGAAAACAAAAGGAAACAATGACACAACATCAAGACGTCTCAAGATTGCTTAGATGTGTGACAGATGTCAGTGTAATCACAAGTGAAAATGGCTCGAAAACAACTTAGAATACTAAATCTAGAATACCTAGTGGTATCTATTAAAGAAAGCCAGTGATAACTTACACAGCATATGATGATTTGTCATGTCTTCAATTCAAAACAAAGATGATCATTTACTTTCATAGAGTTTAAGGAGGAAGGAAAATTTATGCCATACTAGAAAGACACATTTTACAGGGAGGATTAAATTGTACTTCCCCTCCATTCAACCCTATGCTTAAGTAAACTTTTAAAATAAAACTAAAAGAAAAGTTTAAAAAAAAAACATAACTTTGAACCAATCATGAGCAGATGGTATTGTGAGATGGTATTGTGAGAGAAAAATCCAAAATAACCACTCCAACAAAAACACAAATGAACGCCTGTTAAAAAGACATTACACATAATCATTCAGACGTACACACACACGCACGCATATACATTTATGCAAGGCAAGTTATTTCCATGCAAAGCAAAGGGAAGTACTGATGGAAAGGTCCTGGTCAATAGTGAGTGAAAGGAGTAGAAGGTTTATGATACTGGTTAATTCTACAATAAGGGCACAAAAGGTGCTAATAATAAAAAACAGGTTTTTTGACAGGCCTTCATTCAGTATTGTGGTGAATTTCTGGCCCATGTACTATTGCCATGACACAGTTTCAGTATGATCTAAAGTATATTAAATGTGCATATTGGCATATATAGTGTTTTTTCTGAAAACACATTCATGGAGTTTTATTAAAAAAAACATATCATCCATGCCTGCTAAGTATGGCTCATGGACAATAGGTTGTTTTATTCAGAGGTTGATTAAAATGATTTAATATATTTTATCAGCCAAATTCAATTTATTAATCTACATCAACAATACCAGAGGGGAAGAGGGGATAGGATTCAGAAGGATTGCTTTACCATTATACTAAGGGACTATAGCTGGAGGAACACTAATATCCTGCCCTCTCCTGAAATTGGGTGCTGAACATTTGTTAGCAAGCAATTTCAGGAACTCTGAGCACAAGTGCACATGGGTGTAAGCAACTAAGTTTTAGAATTTGGGTTACCAGAGGTACTAGCACAACCCTGGTACAAAATGGCACAACAGGATGAACTGATATTTAGGAAGAGAAGGGCAGCATCAGCAGGTAGAGTCCAGGTGTGCTTTCATGATGACAAATTGCTGAGGTACATCATCTCCTCTTATCACCTTAAAAGCTGATCTTAAATCCCATGAACTGCAAAAAATGCTTTGTTCTTTGTTCTGCAGTTTCCAAATTGCATCTGCTGGCTGCATAAACACAGCCCCAGTGACATCACTGCCAGCTTTTGGCAAGCACAAAATTAGAAGCCTTTGCCATATAAACATCACCACAATATGAATGAGTTTCATTTTCATGTACATACGTAGATGACAGTGTCTAACTCTTTCACCATATGTCCCATCTCAAATTGTGAGAGAAAGAGTTAAATTGAAGGGAAAGTGTGAAAATAGAAAAAAAAAAGGTAAAAAGTAAAGTTTAGCCTCAGGAAAACTAGAATACTGACATGGACAGGTGAAAGTGAGGAGACAAAAAACATAAGGCTTAAAGGGCTTTGATATGATGTAGTCTATAATTGTGCTGAGGCTAAGCTGGCAGTGTCAGTATCAGTCTGGTTAGCCACCTGTTTAACTTCATTCGAATAATCACTTAGACATTATCAGTGTTTTTTCATTGAGTTTGGTTAATAAAGACGAACAGACATGCAGTATTATTGTAGAATGTTAGCTATTTTAGTTGAGATTATTAAGAAAATTGAATAGAAAATGTCTTACATTTCTCTAGCATTCTGCTGGTCTGGAAAAAAGCATGAAAAACAGATCACAGTTAGGCTTTTTTTATTTACTGTAATGCCTCACATTTTAAGCACTACAACCATTACAGCTGCTTATTCAAAAGAACACATAGAACGCACAGATCACAACAGCACACCAAAAATGAGCTATGCCACAGACAAATCACCATCTAATCTAGGACAATAAAATAAATGCATCTACTGATATTTGACTACTTTTGAAAATATCTTTTATCTAGTCCTGATGACAAGACAACAGACAGAATAGACCAGCGGAGCTAGTTGGTAGAAGAGGGAGGGGGAAGCGGTGGCTGCTTTTACCTCTTCCTCTTGCTCTTGATCTGAATCGGACTCCTTTTGGGAGCAAAAAGTAGCGAGAAGCAGAAGGATGTACAGATAGAAACAACAGCAACATTAAAGAGGGAAAAAGACAAGGGGCAATGTATGGTTACCATAGCAACGAAGACAACCAGTCAGTGTGATTTCAGGAGGAGCCGCAGTGGGTTTTTTTAGGCTGCATTAGGCAAAGATTTAGGCATGTTTCCCTGAACCTTACTTGTTTTTTTTTGTCTCTTGGCTTTTTGGAGTAAAGCATTATAAACCAGCAAATGCCATCTAGACTAGCTATCACATAGCATGTCTTGATTGATTAAAGTACAATCTATTTTATTTTTTCTTATCTAATTTTAGGCCAACAGCCTGCTTTATTGCCTAGTACAGCCTTGTAGATGACTAAGTAGTAGAAAGGCAATTTTCACAGTGAAGTAACAACAATCATTACAAAGCAATCATGTTGGCTGCTCATAGCTTAGAAGAAATTAAGAACTTGGGATGACAAATATTAGCAAAGGATTTAATACAAAGTAATATCAAAGAAGAAATATAATCAGGGTTATGTTTTGGAAAAGTGTTGTACCTGATTAGCAGGAGATCATTAGATATCACAGCAGTATGATAAAAAAAAGGCTCACGATTGCAGTATGATCCAGCTTACAAACAACTAGCATATCTTATTGTAGTGCTTAAATTTTAGCAGACAATAGTCATTTAAAAAAAAAAAAAAAACTGGCAAAATACATAGAAAGCATTATCTCTTGAGTCAAATAACAGAATAGTGCCCTTACCTTGCAGTAAGATGGGAGGGTGATGTTGAGGTTGCATATGGCATTTTGGGTGAGTGACCTATAGTTCCTGGGTTCTTTCATAAAGGAAAGACGGCCACAAGGCTCCTGAGTGTTGTCTCTGATCTGCAACCAGTTCAGCATTAGTCAGTCAATTGTTCATCAGGAAGAGTCAGTTATATACCGGAATAAAGCAATCTAATATGATAAAGCTGTTGACTTTTGCATAATATCTCCATGCTTTCTTCTATGTTAAATAATCAAACAGAATAGTGCTCACCTTGATAAAGAGTGCCAGTCTGTTTTCCTTAAAGGCAAAGAAGCTGAAGAGATGATGTTGGCCACTTTTGGTGAGGGGAACAAGGTTTCCAAAGCAGTCTGCATAGATGGGTTTTCCTTCCAGTACCTGAATAACACAACAGAAAAATAAGTACAACAACTAAATAACAAATAATAACACAGAGTCAAAAGAATCAAACCATTTTCTTCCAGCCTGCTCTAGTAAACCTCCATCACGGCATCATCTGGTGTTTGTGAGAAATTGCTCCCCCTCTCTCACCTCTACGTCTCGGCTGCGAGCCACCTCAGTAAAGTTCTCTTGCTGCTCAAGGGTTTTGTCAATCTTGTCGTCCGTCATACAGAAGCATCGCAGTCGGGCTTCAATGGGATCATGGGTCTTGGCAAAGATGACAAATTTGGCCATGTAAGGGACACAGATGATCTCTCGGTACACCTGAGTGGAGAAGTTGACAGATTCCTGGACTTGCCGACAGTCTATCAGCCAAAATCTAGAAAGCAGGATAAAATCAGAAAGAATCAGTGAGGTTAGGTAAATGTTGTTTCTTGCATCTAAGTCACTTTCAATCAGTTATAGAGTTAGTTGTGCCATAACATTCCTTCTAGTGTTACCTGGCAGACACATTGGTGGTGAAGGAGACACAGTCATTGATAAATGTTAATGGAGTTGTTCCTGTTATGTCCTCCCATTGAGCAGGCGTTGTTCCACCTGCGCATGAACACAAACAAAACACAGAACACAAACAGCAGATTTACTTTTTCTGCGTGTTGTTGGTCTGCTCACAGGTTAGTGTGTGTATTGTGTGTGTTCTCTGACCGGTGATACTACAAAGCAGTCGTAAGGTGGGGGTGTCCCCTCCAAAGCCATTGAGTATTGGGTCGGAGTTGCTCTTGGGAATAGGGATGGTCATGGTGATAGGTTTGTGGAACTTCCTCCTGCGGGGCTCCAGAGTTACAATGGGGCTGAAGGTGGCCTTGTTTCCCAGGATCTTTCTCACTACATCCACATTCACGGGCTGGGCCTGGAAGAGGAGACAGGCTATGTGAGGATCTTATTTTTTATTGTCAATAAGTCCCACACAGAGTTATTTTCTGAGCAAGACCAAGCTCTGGGAATGATCTTCTCAATGAAAGGTTGCCTTGTCAACTGACTGACACAAGACTATGACAAAACAGCAACCATCTATTCTTTTTGTTTTCTGTTTTCTCACACAGGAAAAGGCACATAAAATACAACAGTTACAGTATATTTGCTGTCCAGAAACATATTGTCCCACAGAGGATACCTCCACTACAGCACTGTTTCAGCTGTTGGCTGATGTTTTACAAACTATCAGCTATCATGGTAAATGAAACTAAGTTTCAACTTAGAATTGATTCTACACTGCACATAGAAGAAGTTTGTCTTTCTGTCAGATATCTTTTTTCATGCTGTAAAACAGTCTATTTTAACATAAAAACATGATCCAACCATGTCTAAACCTAACTGTCTAAACCCCAAATTGCAACTGAAAACTGAAATAATTGAAAATTTTTTAATAAGTTAAAAAGTAATTCCATACAAGACACTAACTGCAGTCTATTTCATAGATGAAAAAAATAAGGAACTTAAGAAAAAATTGCAAAAGTTTTTTTTTTTCTTTCAGGAGAGGAAACTAATTAGAAGAGGCCTAAATCACCAGAAATGTCCTTTTATATTTTATTAATTTTTTAAGCATCTCAAGGCTAACTTCCATCTGACACCACTTGCAGCTCAAAGTTTCACAGCAGTATTTGAAAGATGGCTGAATTGACACAATTGTGTAGAAAAATGCATGGTTCTAAAACATCAAGTCATATGATTGTTGCTCCTCTTGACTTTTAATCTGGTGCCACCAAGAGGTTTTCTGGTTTAGGGTAAATTATCTCATCAGATATCGGATCAACTATCATACAACTGGGAACAGATATTTGAATTTTTATAATAGAGCCCCCCCTATTTGACCAAGAGCAATCATCAAACTTTAGCCTTGTATTCTACACAGGAATCCTGCTTCCTAATGTTGGAGTAAAAAA
>JAPZDZ010000016.1:1590854-1604473 GCA_029783805.1 Acanthurus tennentii | reverse complement strand
TCTCTTTTTTTCAGCGAAAAAAAGAGACAGATACTTTAAAAAGCTGCTTCTTTCATAAAACTGCATTTAAGAAGGTTAGATATTGTTTAAAGTTAATTCTTTTTGTCTCCAGGAGGATGTCATCAACACTCAGTGTGGATATGACATTCGAGCTAAACCTGTAAGTAATAACTTTTTTGAATATATTTTGTGTTGATGCTATCATAACTACTTTTCTAGTTTTTATTTATAACTTAGCTACATTTAGTTTTCTTTAGTCAGTGTAAATTAAAATTCTGCTGATTTATTTTAGTTAGTGTTAGTGCCAGTGATTTTGCTAACATGATTCTTGAAGTCTGGCCAAAGGTTAAATAAGGCTGCTAATAGCCTTGATTTATAATGGTAAATGTTAACATTGGAGGCCAAGATTTAAGAATAATACCGATTTGTTTAAATCAAAGGATGGGAAAATATTTAGTCACCTGTGTGTCATATATTAATATTTATATTTATATTTATAATACTATTTAAACACTGCTTCTATTCACATTCTAAACCAAGTTTCCAAAGAATTAACAAAGCTGTTTGGCATTATTTGCAAAGTCATATTAAAATACAAAATTGTCTGCTTTGGAGTTGTTAGAAGGCTTTTTTTTTTAAACTCATTATTTAGGGTAAGCTAGCACTTTTCCCCTGCCTCAAACCTTTGTGCTAAACTAGGCTTTAGACCTAACTTTGTATTGAACACAGAAATTAAACTAACATCTTGTTGTAGGATTGAAAATGAAAATGCAGCTTCGTTTTAGTTCTGTTGTATGAGTCCACTCAGTTGAAATATAAGATGACCAAAGGAGATAATATTCATCACAGGACTCTGAGCAGAAGGATTACATCAATGTGAAAGGCTGCGTGCCTCAGTTTGAGAAATGGCTACAAGACAACCTTACCTTGGTAGCCGGGATCTTTATAGGAGTCGCACTACTGCAGGTCAGTTTCTATTCCGGTGTTTAACCACAAAAACAACTTCAAAAAGCTTCATTTCATATATAAATATTTTGTAAACCTAATGTTACCTTTTTATGTTCTTTCATTCACAGATTTTTGGTATCTGTTTGGCTCAAAACCTAGTGAGTGACATCGAAGCTGTGCAGGCAAGCTGGTGAGAAAATTATCTTTTCTTTTACTTCTTCAGTTCAGTGTCTTGTGTATCCTCATACAGACAGCACTGTTTTTCTCCCTTTGAAACACACTTCCCTTGATTTGCATCCATCTGTTTTTACTGTTTCCATTTCACAACATGCGGCATTATCAGCTGTTGGTCATACTGTGATTGCTTCAAGTGTCTCACAGACCCATGTTGCAGATACACTTAATTTGGATTTCCCTTTTAAAAGAAATCTAAAATATCACCACAATTTGCTTTATACCTTAAAAGTCACTGTACTTTTAAGGTTACACTATTTTATTTAATTACAACTCTCATCACAATTAGCAATGCTGTGAAAGGTGTAAGAGTGTAAAGTTTTGGCATTGCTCACCTCCCCTGCGAGGACATCAAATTTATTTTTTAATCCTGTATAATCCTATAAAAATAAACAAACAATATTTTCCATAAATAATGTTTTAAATTATGTTTTGTCCTTAAAAAGAGTCCTTGATGCAAGTTTTGCACATATCTAGAAAGTATAGAGCCCAAGTTATAATCCTTGTGTGCCCAAGTTAAAATCCTGTTTAAATCAAAACCATAAATCTTGTCAACACAAGAGCCATATCTTGTGCAAGTTATCTTGTTTACAGAAATTCCAAGCATCTATCTTGCTCGAGGTGTATGGATTCTTTCTCGCTACGTAATGACCTGTCAGCAAAAGATCCATACTTTATGTATTGTGCACACAATATGTGGATCTATCAAAGTTAGTATCTTGTCTGGACATATCTTGCTGCTGTAACATGTATCTTGTGCCTACCAGTTGTTAGTCTTTGCAAAAAATAACTAGCAAGTTATCTTGTTAGTTATTTTATTGGCGGAAGATCCGCATCTTGCGGCACTATCACAGTAAATATAACCTTGTAACCTTGTAAGACTTAAGGGGCTCAGATGGTCTTAGTTTTCAATGTAGTTAGTGTTTAAATCTGACAAAATTAGAAAGAAGTTGAAAAAAGAGGTCTGACACAAAGGGTCCAGGGCCCGTGATCCTTGAACTGTTTTGTATTTTAAAATGACAAAAGCAAAAATACATACCTGAGTTACTTTTCTTTACCATCATGATGCCAGAACTCACCTCACACCTCATTCTTCCTCCTCCATGCTTCGTCAGGGTGCCCCCCCCTCTCTCCATGCGTCGACTCCCACCACACTGCAGCAAGAAAGCATCGGCTTACTACTCATGAGACACACACACATACGCTGTATGTGTGTTTGTAGCCGGTGGGTGTGATGGATCCATTTGGTCATTTGGTCTTTTGTCTTGTCATTGTTGTGACTGGATGGATGATCTGTTTGGTGTTGTGCTCCATTTATGGTCCACGTTGGGGCTGTTCTAATTAATTCTACCCTTAGTGTTTCCTGTGGAGGCAAGAGTGTGCCACTGGAGTAATATTTTTATTTTCTGATTAAAATTTCAATCAAATAGTGTTAAGTTATTGGATCAATTTTAAGATCCAATGAAATGGGCACTTAAATTTCATACTTAATGGAAAACATTTTTCTCTCCAGTGGTTACTTTTTGCTGCACTAGTGGGTGTTACTGAGCAGTTTAACCAAGAGAGTCAATCTTGACCCCACCTTCAAATCTTACTGCCTTTTTCTATAACTAATAGCTGATTGGTTTACATAGTATATTCAACTCTCATAGACCTTTTTCAACAGAAAACACATCAAAAGAGCAAAAATATTATTTCTTTGACTTTTAAAAAAAAATAACAATTTGATTAAATTAAACATAACATTTGAAAATAATGGAAAACAAAACATTAAATCTGACAGTTAATGATTACATTTCTTTTGTCTTCAAAGTGTTATTTAATGATGCAATTTCAAAATGGATTTGCGAATGTTTTTTTAAGTTTAGCTTTCAATTCTTTATATTTAAAACAGTCTAATACATTCCCTGTCACACTTGCCATTTGCAGTTTCAAGTTTGAGATTGTTGAAGACTCGTTTCTGATTCCAAAATTCACCTATAAGTTAAATGGGGTTTAACTTATCATAGAGCAGCTAGCTGATCATAGGTTTATTAATTGGTTATCGCTCCAGTGACATATTCTAGACTCCATATTAGAGATTTAGAAAAAAAAACACAGAGACCCTGCTTCCATAGCACTCTATGCAGCCTCTCCTTTAATTTCAGTGTTTCACAGTGTTAGCTAGCTCTTTAGGAGTGCTTTAACAACTATGTGTTTGTATTAAAATTGCAAAGTCAATTGTCAAAGTTAATATGATGAACTTGGGTAATACATACATTGTTTCATTATGTGATGCGCACACTAGGGGGCTATGCAGATGGAGATAGTCAGGATTAGCTAATTCTGAAAGCAAATATGATAAATCATTGCTTTACCAATGCTCAAAATGCTTCTCTGTGTGTATCTGACAACATATTACATACACCAGGCAAGCAGCAGAAATTAGTGTAGGTTCATTCGTATTAGGCTGTAAACAGTTTCTAACTTGGTCCTGAAAACTAGCATCCTGAGAGTTGGTTGAGTTAATGATAGTTGACTGGTCCATCTTGACATGCCAGATTCTTGTTTGCACCTTAAACCAATTTTGAACACCTTTAAGTATATCTCCTTGTAACCACAGCTGTAGTTCTTTTTGGTGCTTTAGATGTTGCATGGCACACTCAGAATTTAGGTTCAAATAGTTTTGTGTGTCAAGGAGTGTTCATGTCTTGCTGCTTTTGGCTGTTCTGGGTAGCCGATAACTATATTTAGGGCCCATTCAGTCAAAGTCAGGCATTGCATCAAAAATGCAAGCTTTCCTTCATTCATTTTGATGTAAGTAGTGTGGTTAGGGTATGATAGTGTTGATTGCAGGGTGTTCTGAAAGAAAAAAAAAATAGCAGATTTGTGGCAGAATTGGAAGTAAGCAACCCAAATGTTACGATGCGGTTGCCAGTGGTGAGCAGAGCTTAACAACCCCTCAAAGGGGGACAGTAAGTCAGTAAGTCTTTTTGACTTACTTTGCATTTGCTGCCATGCGTCCTCACAAACCCTTGGTGATCTTGCAAGGCCTAATTTGGTCTCAAACAGCCCTTAGAACTGCTGGAGTCACCATAGGCCAAGTGTAAGCAACAGACATAAGAGTTGTCACATAAATGGCTGTTAAATCTCTGAAGAAGGGATGAAAGGATACCATTGTAAGAGATGATAAGTGGAGTCGTATATGTGATTTGTTTTGACTGCTCTGCACAAATGTTCATATCAGATTTGTTGATCTTCAACCAAAACTGTACAATAACTAAGTGGCCTCATATTGAAACAAAGCAAACATGGTTATTGTTTGGTGAAATATATACACAGAAGCATCAACCAAATTTTTTCCTACAATTAAGTTTAAGTCTCTACTGATAGCAACATTAGCTTTGTAGCCAAGGTTGTTCTGTTAATCACAGCGTCATCAGGACTCTAGAATGGTAAACACTGCACACACTGAATATGAGGTGCAAGAACCTTTTTCTGTACCTTGGGAGGCATCTGGATCAAATGACACTTAAATACATTTTGCCAGGCTTCAAGTGATGGGCTTATTGCTAAACCACAGTGGTTCTGACCAATTAGCTGCCTGTGAGGGACTAGTGGCAGCTTTAGGAGCATGTTGTTTCTAACAGCACAAACAAAAATGGTGGCTCCTGAAGAAGTTAGCAAAGATGCTAGTGTAGCGTCAGTGTCTCAAACCCGGACAGTATCCCTTTGTTGAAAGAAGAGCAAGGAACAGCACTTCAGATGTTTTCACTGTTGTACTGACTGGCTTTAGAAAGACTTTTGGTCTCCTTTTAGTTCTGTGTTTTGTTGATTGGATTGGTTAAAGTTAGCCTGTAATAGATAGTGATAGGTGGTTCATTCAAATCACTTGTTCTCACAAACAAACCGATGCATTGGGTTAATTTATTCCCTTGATAGTTATATATCCTAGTTTTTTCAAAGCTCAAGAACAGAATGCAGGAAAGTTGCTTTTGTGCAAACAATATCTGGTTTCATTAAATTTCCAGTTGCTCTGGGACTCATGAAGACTAGTTACATACAGAAGAAAATCTCAAGATCTCATAGTTCGAGTCAATTTGTTAGTGTTTAAAAATACATAAATATGAATTAAAATGGGAACCTGGACCCTCAGGATTTTTTTTTTTGTTGATGGACCCAATTGAAGACAGAATATCTGCATGTAGACGACCTTCCTACATGTTCCTACTGAGCTATAGAGTTGGGAGGGGTTTGCATTAACAAGCTGTGGAGTCTTGTGACTTAGACAACAATCCTTTCTTTCTTCCACTGTCTGTTCTCTGTTACATTGTTCAGCTGAAGACATTTTTCCCATATCTGTCCTCTCTTTCTCTCTATCAACTTGTAGTCCTAAGTCTTCTCTCTTTTTAGTTTAGACCACTGATCCTTTGCAAACAACTGTTTTCCAAGCATTCCCAACATAACCCCTAACGTGTGTGTTTTCTGTCTCTTGATGTGTTACAAACTTTTATTTTGACAGTATTGAACCACATGAGGTTGTTGGGAGTCTTGTTGATAATCAGATGATTAATTGGCTTTCTATCTTCTTTTTTCTAGTTTCTTTACCTAATGCTGAAGCAGCCTTTTAATTCTAACAGGTAATCCTCTTTTTTAATTAAAACTGGATTTTGCTATATGAAATCGATTGTCGAACAGGATCTTGTAAAAATGGAAGGTAACGTTAATGAGATTTTGTCTCTTTTTTTTAAATCAGCTCTTGGTCCTTGAGAGTGCCTCCTTGAATGCCTCGTCAGGGAGCTTTCAGAGGACTTCACTGATCACCTGCACCATTGTGTTCACTGAACCAGCACCTTTCTTCAAGGCACTAATATGTGAAACGCTCTGTATATAACACTGTGTGTGACTACTGTAAAAAGATCATTGTTGGAGAGGATGGTTAATCATGCACTAGATACAGATCGTCACAATGCTCCAGTTTTGATAGCTACGTGTAGAGAGTAGGAGTTTTGATACATCTTTTTGATATTAGATCGCTATTTTTCACTGTGGACAGAATGTTCCATTGCTACACCCATCATGTCATCATGTAGGACCGTGAAATAGTTGTCAAGAAACTGAGGCTCTGCCTATTTTAAAGTTCAGTGCTTGCTATATGTACATTTTCACCACTTGTCCAAGTCTGCAGATGGGGTATGTAGTCAGAAAAGTTAAAAAATTCCAATTGAAAGCAGGATGTTCATCTTATCTCAAAATAACACTTATAAGGGTTTTAGTGTGTTACAGAAGATTCCAGGACTTCTTATGCTACATAAATTCCCATTTTATCAGTATCAAGAATTATGTCTGCTCATTGATTTATCCACTTTATCTAAGAACTTAAACATAATTCCTGTTGCACTTACAACAAAAAATTCAAATACCTGTCAAAAAGCATTATGGATGATAAGTAAGGGAGTTCCCCAGACACTAACTCATACAGCATGAAAGAGGAAGTGACTTAAATTACTGCAGCTATGATAAAGATATACTATTTAACCAACAGACCCATGGGATCACAGTTAGTGTAGTGATGAATATACTGTTTATCATTACTGACAGGGACTAAACTCACTATGTAGCTTCACTGTGTACAAAAACAGCCATGGTTGCATGTGCCACCGCATCATACTTAGGTCTAGCTATCAGAGCTCATCCATTTTTTGGTATTGACTGAAATGTGTCTGTGTCTGTTGGAGTACTGTAAATTGTCAAGCATCAAAACCTGGCACTGGCCAGAGACCTTCATCATATACTAACTGATTGAAATCCATTTTCCATTTTAGACCATTTTTTTCCTGAGTTAAGTTCATGGCAGCTTGAGTTGAGATAAATTTGAAAAGTGAACTTGGGCTTCTCAATGGATAAGTTCACATATTTTCAAGTCTATCTCAATACAGTAGCGTTAGTGATACAACACTGTCTGTATACCAGATCAGTAAATGGTTGCTATTGTTATTCCTGCTCTCAATGCAGACTGTAAAATACATAATAATAACCATGAATATAATACCGGCCCTGTGAAGTGTTCAATCTACAATCCTTGTTCTGTGTGAAAACGCTTTTAAACCTTCAGCTAATATGAGGCTTCAACAGTTGTTGAACTGAGTTTACTGACTTATAATATTGTTGTCCTGGCAGCCAGGTGTAACTTCTTTTGTTTTGTCCCTATAACTTAAAAAAATAAAAGCTCTTGCACACAAACACGGGACCTGGCAAACACATACTGTCATGGTATGTGTCAGCTTTATTGAACTTTCCAAAGCTTTTTTGTACAGAACAAGGACTTGAAGATTAGCCTTTTTCTTTTTCTTTTTCTTTGTTTTTTTTTTTTTTTTTTTTTTTACAAAGAAAGCAAACTTATAATTCTCAAAATTAATATTTTGGTATTGTTGCTGAAACTCATGTACCAAACCAGCACTTGCACAGGTGCAGGAAAACTGCAAATAACACCTAGTTCTATCAGACTACATCTCATTTAAAAAAGTCATTGTAACTCTTAGTCTTATGTCAGTCCTGACATTTTGAAAAGTGAAGTCCTTAATTTAAACCTTTGTCAACATTTTGGTGACTTTTAAAATGTTACCTGAAGCGGGGGAAAGCGTGTTGAAGCACTTATGTATGTTTGACTGTTAAGAGTGTGTAGCTGCAACCCCACTGTCATTTCATTACCAAGGCCAATGGGGTTTGTTTTTCCTTGCCAGGTTTCTAAAAGCTTGGTGGTCAGAACATAAGCCAAGGAACAAGTCATTCATCCTCGGTGTGGATGTGAGACTTCTTCATATTGTGAGATGGGCCTTTTTGAACATTTTGAATATTTTCCAATACACTTTTGCCCTTACTTGAATGAAAATTAATTTGGCACATGTACTGTACCCCAGATAGCTGTTCACTACTTGTACATGTTTTGATGCAGGTCTGATCAGTATAAACCATACTGAGAGAACAATTCCTTGAATCCAGCCTGGATGTTAAAAATTTGGATTTTTTTAAAATATAAAGTATTAAAATGTTGATTTTATCAGTGTTTCTTTTGATGGATTTAAGTGATTATTTGCGTAAAGCATGCATCACTGGTTTTGTTGTAGCAAAGTATTTACAGTATTTATCAGTTAAATATGTTTCCTGTTTCTGCTCAGACTGATATTGTGGGATGCGTTATAAGAAGTTTAAGCTACTTAAAAAGGGATAATCACTTTTTGATACTAAATATTTATTGTTCATTTATTTGGTTTCTTTTAACTTCCCTGGTGTATTGGAGAGCAAAACATTTAGTAGTGTTGAAGTTGATCTGTCATTCTACATATAGAGGTTATGTACGAGGTGCAGGACGTTAGAAAATGCTCTTAGCTGTTCTCCAGTCCTGCTCTATAGACCTCTCACTCATCACTACGTGTACCATTTCCAAGGATTGTTTAGATGGTCACAGTATATCCCACAAACAATGTAATGTAACTACCTCCTTATTTCCTTTGTCTCATGTCCTGTTGGAATTGGACTGATTTTAATATCAAGTAAAATTAATTAATAAAGGTGACAGAAAAAACAACAAAATCGAATTTTTTGTCCATATTTTTTGGCACCAGCAGCTCACTGATTTGTTATGCATTGCACTTCCCACACATCGTCTGTCAGTGTTCTTCCTGGACATCTTTGGTGTCTATAGCTTGTCTAATTTCTGTTTATCCCAGACAACTAGACTCCAGAACTGAGTTGGAAACAGTACATGTGGACATAAACATGAGTACATGATGATTATGCCAGTTGCACATAAGGCTGTTACTTTTTATTTGAAATTTAAATTATCTTTAATAACTGGAAAAAAATATATCTTTTAATTGTGATTATATAGATTATAGCCATTCTAATGGCCAGCGGAGAGTAATTTTACTAGCTGCAAAAAGAAATCTAACTTTAAATTTTTAAGAAAATGACTGAAGAGCTGATGTCCTGATTTCTAGTGTCAAATCTTCAATGAAGCATGGTGTTCTTTTTGTGAATTATGGTCCTGCTTTGAGTAAAATAGAGTAAAAGAAGTGTTTACTTAGGGCCTGGCTACCTTAGGACTGGCACTACCAATAATTAAAGCCTCTGCTTCTCAGTCAGATTCAGTCGGGATAGAGGCAGACTAAAAAACGCATATCTGCTTCAGTTCCACCTTTCCCTCTAAACAGTCACCTCAGGGCAAAAAAATTAAGCTGCCATAATGCCAAATTCATAGCTTCAAAATGGATGTCCAAAAACAAATGAGGAAGTCACAGTGAGTTTACACTCAGTCTAAACACACAGTAGAGCGTTAAGTGAATTTCAAAGGCTACACGATAACATACAAAATTAAAAAAGACAAGAACAAATGTGAGCAAATGAGACATTCGGACTACATGAAAATGATTCCAATTCCTGCTCATCCCCAGGCAGAAAGAATCAGCCTCATAAGCCGACAGAGATGAGAGGAAACAGGAGAGACTGGAGGGAAAGAACAGAAAGACATGGTTCTGGCACCAAACAAAAATGCTAATGTGAACACGTCAGTTTTACAACGCAGACTTGGATTGTGCTTTGTAAAATGTGTTTGAATTTATTAAACATGATGAATAAGCCTCAGTGCAAACAAAAGTAATTCCACTCTTTGTTTATCATGTAATTAAATTGGTCTTTAGCAACTGGTTTGAGATCTATCACACCTCATAGTGAAACTGTCTAAATAAAGACATCAGCCATCACCAGCTATCATCTTTTAATTATCTGCTGAGTTACAATCCTCCAAATGTACAACTCATGACATTTACAACAAACATTTAAGTTTATAGTATTTTACGCAGTTACTATGGATACATCTTCACTGGCATGTGTCTTCAGAAGAACACAAATTTGATAAATAACCATTCATACCTTAAAAAAAAAAAATTCATGGGCCCAGACCAGGAAAAACACTGTGGCATGTTAACAGTGTCAGTAAGGTGTCTGACATGCTGAGATGTACATGTTGGCAGAAATCCCTTTAACTAGAAAAACCAACAGTCATCTATACAGAGATTCCTGTCCTCTGGGGGGCGTGGTGCGGCTGTGATAGTGGTTGGGGGAACAAAGACAGGGACTGTTCTGAGTCTACAATAAGTTACCTGCTCTCTCAAGATCTCACACTTGGCTCCACACTGCCTTCCCCGAGCAGTACATTCACAACACACAAGCTATACACACACATAGGAATGGTGGGCACTTTATTTTGTATTTTAAAGTATCACTCCCTGATCTCCTTACAGAAAATAAAAGTGCCCAAGTTTTGTGATTTTTAGGACACCATTGTGTGTTTTTACAAGAGCAGCAGAGTAAATCTTGACCCTTTGCTATGAGATTTACATCTGCTTTTCTGAAATGCTTGGCTTCGTGTCTACTTCTACTTTACATTATCCTGTTTGTGGCTGCTCTTCATAGCTGATTTGACCATCTTCTGTCTATCCAATAATAATAATAATAATAATAATAATAATAATAATAATAATAATAATAAAACTTTTACTGACAATTTCTAAAACTTTTTATCTTTAGTGAATCAAAGAAGAGCTCTTTCTGCTACTGATCTGCACACTCAGGTCTCTTTAAAGAATTATTTGGCAAACTGCAGTGCACTGATTGGAATGATGGTAAACAGGCAATCTTAGCAACTTTCAGATATGGAAAAATTCCAGGTGGGTTCAAAGTAACAAAACATGATTAAAAAACATGATTCTGACTAATTAAGAACTGTCTCTCTAGTGGAAGTTGATACCAACCATGTGAAATCAAAGGTTTGAAAAAGACATCCAGTACCATTTTGATTTAGCATGGTTGACATCACTTCAATGGGAGACAAAATCACATTTCTGTTACTTTAATCTTACCTGAAATGATTTTTCTTACTTTGTTTTTAGCTGAGAAGATTGCTTACCACATGCAGAGTTTGCTTTTACAGCAACCTTATAATGATTTTTAGGAGTGGTTTCAGAGCCACTCAGTAACTGAAAAGTCCACAGCAATCTGTGATATGTAGTATGTTCCTAGATCAGGGCTAAAACACCTTCTGTACAGGATCTACACCTCTGTTGATGGTTAAACTTGTTAAACACTGCAATATAGTTTCATTAGGGTAGATATGTGGCCTTCTGTTCAACTGTACACAGTCTTCAAGCTAAACCTGACACAAGGTAGACTACAGCCCTGCTCTTCACTATGTTTCACCTTGTTCTTTGTCAGCGATGGGATGGAGACTTGCGGAGCCTATAACTTTAAGCTGTTAGAGCAAGGGGAATGTGTTTACACAACGGTGGAATTAAAAATCGGATAAAATCTATAGATCCAAGTCTTAGAGAACGAGTGCAAAAATAGGAGTGTACAAGACCGGAGTTGTCCATGGGATAGGGCAGGCTGTATTTTGGAATATGCGAGCGCGGAGGGGTAAAATGAACACTGTCACACCTTCAACAGGACTAAAACATGCACAGTTTCTAGTCAATTTATACTGGAGCTACATGGGACACGATCGAGCACATCATGGATGGCTGCTTTTCTTAAAAATAAAAGAAAAATCACAACAGGAAGGTATTTTTTTGTTCTTTTTTTGTGCACATTTTTCACTGGTGGGTTACCGGCGGATGGTATCACAGCTATGGTCATAAAAGAGTGTCGTCTCTTAACTATTGCGTTAGGCTGTTTATGGCGCCTCAGCTCCCATGGAGCTACTTGTAGCAGAAGATGCATGCACAAGTAGAGATTGGGACGAGGGTTAGACTGATGCTTCAGTTTATCAAAACAACAAAAAAAAGATACCAGATAGACCAGATGGTCAGTGGTGTGTTCACCCCTAGACAAATCACTCCACTGGGCATTTGAGGGTTGTCGGTCCATAAAGCCTGAAATGAAATCTGCCTCATCCTGCCCTGAAGACCTGCTATACTAACTAAATAAATCTCATTATTATGGCTTTCAGAAGAGAGTTTTGGTTTCCAACAGTGGTCTATAATGGTTTCAGAGGCTTTTTCACCCTAAATGTACAATGCTGGGCAAATTCCTTTATTTAAAAAAAATATTTCAATGACAAAATGATCAGATTTTATGAATTGTAAATATGCACAAATTCTCAACATCAGTCTAACCCTAGTGGAGGTGGGTGGGGCAGAGGGTCAAGGGTAGACACATGACGTATGTCTGGCTGGCAGTTAACGCGACATGGTACCTTGGCACATGACAAATGGGGCACGGAAGAGCAATTATGAGGTGTCATTGGGTGATAAGGTGGTCAGGCAGGCATTTGGGTGGACAGGCGTGGGTGGGGTCGTACACAGTCATTTAGCTCTGGGCAGTTAATCGCTGCTCTGTGAGCGACGCCTGGTGTGATACCGTTTTGTTTTCGTGGGCCCTCAACTTTGACACCACATCGATGAAGGCCAGGCTCTGAACTTCTTTGTGGAGAGGCTCTACAAAGGGAGAAGAGGCACAACAATGATATCAGGCGTACCCATTTACTGCTCTGAGTAACTCATTTCAAAAAAGAAATGCTAAAACTTTGATTTAAAAATCTGACTGTTTGGTTTGAATACACAAGAATCACCAATGAGAAGCCAAAGAATGATGAAAAATATTCTAACAAACAAAAGATCTGCCCTTTAAAGCATTAGCAAGCCTCACCTGAGCCCATGACTGCACAGATGAGGATCATTGAGTTGTACTTGATCTCTGGTGCACTTCTCTCATCTGACAGCAGCTTGTGAAGCACTGACACGAGGTTGGCTCCAACAAAGTCCTTTTCAGCTGCAACTGAAATCCAGGAAAAGAGCTTCAGTTTGTTACCATGATGAATATGACACGTTTTGGTTTTCCTACAGCATATGCTACTGAGCAAAAGAGCAGGTTTACATTGGGGTATAATAAATAACTGCAGGCCAAAATGCATTCTGCTTCCATCCTCAGATATGAAAAAATAAACACAATCTTCTTTTTTTTTTAAATGTGCCTCAGGCGTTTTTAGTTATCCATCAAACTAGACTTGTGATTAAGAGGATTTCACAAGCTTTTACAGATTCTGTTAGAGGCACCGAGAATTATACTGCTCTTGACAGGTGAAAGCGAGAGAATCATTTGCACTTGACAGCTCCATTTGTTTTGTAACGAAAAAAGCTGTGGATTCAGCCTTTGTTTTGATTTTATAAAGAGCTGAGATAACAACTGAATTATAATTTTTATTCATCAATTCTTGCTCTTACCCAAATCCAGCCCTGCTATGAGACCCAAAGCCACCAGTGCTTCATTCTGCATAATCATATGCTCACTGGTTGCCATGGTAACTAAGTGCTTGACGCCTCCTGCCTGGATGACAGTCCTGACGACTTCCTGAATTCCACAGAGAAAATCATGTCAACAAACCAATACTGAGACATTTTCAA
>JAPZDZ010000016.1:1563022-1589183 GCA_029783805.1 Acanthurus tennentii | reverse complement strand
AACAAGGAGAAAACACTAAAATAACTGTAGTCTCTACAGAGCTTAGTGAGAGGCTGAACTGAAAAAACAAAACAAAACAAAACAAAACACACACACACACACAAACTCATTTTTGGGGGGAATACACAAGGTTGAGGCTGCTTTTTTAAAAACCAAAGTAGCTTTAAATGTAAAAAAAATGACATTATTAGGCACTTTTGGACTTTTATGTCCTATACACCGATCCTGATGTGTGTGGAGGCTACTCTGTGTTTGACAGGTGCTGCAGCTCACCAGGTATGGCCAGATTCCGCAGGGCACTCAGTGCTGCATGCTGAACGGTGACGTTGCCCTCTTCAACGTGCCGATCCAGCAGCTCCAGAAGTTTCTGCACAATACCAGTGTCCACCATGTGGATGCAGTTCCCGTCTAAATAGAAGTTAATAAAAGAAAAGACGAACCTTTAGTGCTGTGTAAGATACTGACCAGAGCTTAGTCTTCCACTTCTGTTATTGTCAACTGTAAATAGTTATTTCACATTATATTATAGCATTAGTAAAAACTGTATCAATTATTTACTTATACAAATATTTTTAAACATATTGAATGAAGTTTAATTATCCAAATCTGCTTGTTTATGGTGAATCCATTTCATTTTGTTACTATCTCTCCTGGCTGACAGGTTAAAATTAGGTGAATATATATGATTTTTTTGAGACTACTGCAAAATTGCTGCCGAATTGGATGCTGACTTACCTTTAGGACCTTATCTCACCACAACCTTTAGTAAAGCTTACCGTTGCGAGCAAAATTAGCGATGGCAAGAGCCCCAGCAAGCTGCAGCTGATGGTTATGAGAGGGAATCCAGGACAGGACCCTCTGGAAGACACTACCCTTTCCTCCCTCAAACAGCTTCTGCATGGACTCATCTACACAACAGAATCCACACAGTTAACTGTTAAGTTACTGTTACCAAATAATCTCTCAGATACTATTTGGTCATTCTGTGTTACAAGGCTGCAGGGTGTAATTTCCACAGGGGGCAAGGGGACAATCATTTAACTCAATTTAATTATTGAGCCTAACAAATATTTACAGGTAATGTTGTTGTAATAGGACCCTAAAATAGACATCTACGTATAAAACCTATATATAAATGTGTGTATATATAGAATGCACCGTCTCATCTAAGGAACAAGTTGACAAATTCATGCTTAAACAATCAGCAGAGACCTCAAATGCAACATAGTTCCGTTAACATGTAAGAATTAAGAACATGCACATCTTGTTAGACTGGCTGCAGTCAAGTATGTATGAATCTTAAAACACACCATGTCCTGTTATTCTGTTACAGTAAAATATTTACATAGAAGTTGAATTAACAATACTCAAAATCAGTGCTGGACAGAGGATTGTGCATTTGTATTTATGGTCTTAATTGTGTATGTTATATTTTCTGCCCGTAAATGAAAACAGTCAGGGAGAAATCCTCTTCACTGATGACCATTTGGCTGCAGGATCTGTGGTGCAATAGTAATCTGACAGTTTGAGGAAAGTATGAATTATTAAATACTGTAACACAAGGTTCTTTTGAAGTTTGAATCACAGAGAATATAAAGATGGCTGCCTGTTCATACAGTATGCTCTGGAACAAGATTAACATGTTTGGAGCCCTAGTTCACAACTCTATGTAGTTGAACATATTTTTTACTGTAAAATATTTATGACAATCAAATCAATCTATTTAGATTTGCAGTATTATAAATGGTATTAATAAAGCTCACTTTTAGAGGTCAGCATTGGCACCATAGATTAGACAGGCCATGAGGTGTTTACCTCCAAGCAGAAGGAGAACCATGAGGTCAGAGGCAGTCTTGAGCTGGGCGATGTCCTCCTCTCTTTCTCCATCTACAGTCTGAGCCACCACCTCCAGGAGACACTCCACCAAGCCTGCCTCAACCAGCTGCAGCTTTATCACATCTGGCAGGAGGATGAGATTCAGAGAGGACCACAGTGAGCAGTAAAGTCTGAAACACGCTGCTGCTGCAATGCAGTGGTGCATCATATGATATGCTTAGCACACATGGGACTCGTCAAAGCCCAGCATACCAACCAGACTCCACAGTGTTTGAAGCAAAATAATGGAATGTTGGTGTGTCTTTTAGTTCTTAATGAAGATGGTCTGATTGACTAGATTTTATTTAAAAAGTAGCAACCATTTTAAAATAATTTTTGAAAGTTTCCACCTACTAATGTTTTGCAAATACTAGAAGATGAGCACATTAACTTTAAGTATTATGGCTGTATTAAGTTACCGATGATGCAAACCAAACTTTTTCTACTGCTGCAGCTTCATATTTAGATGATAATGGAGGAGACTTCTTTTTATATGATGAGTTGAGTTGAATTTTATTTTGAAGTAGTCACAGTAAATGTAATATATCAGTGAGTTTAGCACTTACTGCTATCTTTAATCATGAGTGTCTACTAAACAAAGTTATTTTCAGCATTTCCAAAAGTGGCTCAGTTTGAGTATTGCAGAAAAACTGGGAACAAAAAAAAGCAGCCCTAGTAAACTGCTGATGAGCTGCAGACAACAGGCTGCAACTTCCAGCTTGTAAGCTACTTAACAAACTCAAAGAACATCATTATCGTTATCAGGTTTTCAATTAGCAGTAAGTGCGAATACACAATATTTCCAGAGCAGTTTTGCTTTCACTTTGACACCAAATCTTCTACCATCATTTAGTCAGTCAACTCTCCTCGTTCTTGTGACATAAGTGAAATTTCACTTGTTGTTGTGCTGATGAGGCAAATAATGTGACACATAATGTGTGCTATCATTTAAGTAATTTTAGTTACATTTTGCTGCTAATACTTCGGTCCTTTGTTATGGTAAAGTTTTGATAACTTTATTAAATTATATAAATGTATTGAAAGGGCATGGATCAGATGTGGAATTTGTTCCCTTAAAAAATGCATTAATTTTGTCATTGTGGAGTTCAGAACCAGCTTTAACTAACATAAGAGATGTAAGGGTGGGGCCTATAGTATACAAGATTGTATCATAAGCATTAAAAAAAACATACAATACTCAGCCTGAAAATAATTATTCATTTTTATCTTTCTATATTTTTAATATTTTTGTATATTATATAATATCTTTGACTACTTTTTGCAATTTTATAAACAGAAAGAATTATAAATAAGGAGCGGATCAGCTGATAGCAGAGTTAGTCTTATACTGCTGTTTGAGAAGACCTTTTGACCACCTTATTTAAGTTTGCCTGCAATTTTTTTAACATCTGGTGATTTTCCTTCAAAACCACTTTGAAGCTAGGACAATACAGTGAACTGCTCAACCTGTAAGCACACAGAGGTAGAAACAACAATCTAAACATTTACCACCATTAAACCTCTATATTTTCTCTTTATTAATACTATACTTCTGAATTTTCACAGAATAAGGGTTTTGGATGTTCTCTCGCCAGAAATGTAGCAAACAACATGCAGTGTGACAAATATAAGAAGCTGAGAGGTAGAGAGAGAGAGAGAGCAAGCTTCTCTAGAGTAGGGAAAAGTAGGACGTTGTCCTGGAGATGACAATGGGCCTAGAACGGTTAAATCAGCAGGTAATAAGAAGCTCTTTCTGCTCTTAAAACAGAACACACATGCAAAAACACACAAATACACACAGACACACACACTAGACACACTCATACACACACAGACACATGGGAACATATTTGAAAAAGAGCAAATGAATGTTTTCATGAGCTGTCTGCCATGACTGTGAAGTTGGCAGCTAGCCTAAAGGCAAGACTCACACTCAAAGGATAATTTACCAAAGAGTAGGTGGACATGATTTTTATCTAAAGGCATGAGACAACAATGCAGTCTCCCACTATTTTCTATGTTTGAATCTTTGTATGTACTATGCAGTGTATCTGGCCTTTTGTAGTACTTACAAATGACAAAAAAGATCAAAGAAAAAATCATTACCATTTTCTGCAAGTGGAGCAAGAACCTCAAAAATCATTTCCTTCTTCTCGTGCTCTGTCTGCTTCTGAAAAAGACGCACCAGCTCCTCAGCAATACTGGTAGAGGCAAACTGCTCCTTGCTGGACTCTGAAAATACCAAAGGAATGTCAAAGGCATTTCATGACACAGAACAATCTTCTTTACATGGACATTTAATGTAATTTTCACATGACATTTGGTTCGATTTTCTGCATGATCAGGAAAAATATTTCTAGGCCCTACATAAAGAACAAATAATCACATTTATTTTAGGGTCCAACGAAAATCCACTTGTGCTAACCAAACTGGGACACAATAATTTTCAAAATTTATAAATAATTGTTATTATTGAAAGAATGAAAAAAATGTACTTTAAGAACTTGAGAATAGCAGATGATAGGGAATTTTATTCAAAGCTAACACCACAACTATTTGGCATTAAAGCTGACCACCACTAACATTTGCAAATTGACATTAGCAGTGTAGCTTTTGTTGTCGTAAGAGAATACAGGACATGTAATTTACATCAAAAGACTGATAAACCTGTTTGGACTTCCAAGAAATGAACTGATGCGGTACAGAAGTATAATCTTAAGAATTACAATATAAGTCAATTAAAAAGCAGAGCTGCAGATTGCAGGTATTTGTAGTACGTAAAGATTAAAAGATCTACCAGATATTTATGATATTGTTTACCATATTGGAATGGTTAGAAAATTTGTTAGCTTGACTAAATAGATATTTAGATATACTCACCAAGCTCAGCCAAGTTTCCAAAGGCAATTAGACACATTTCTGTCAAGGCTGTGTTGTGGGAATGGATACCTAGCAGCTTCACCAGAGTTGGAATCACACCCATATTGATCAGCTGGGCTTGTAAGGAATCTGGAAAAAAAATTTAAATAGACAAAAAAAACAGGCAATCGATCTGTTGTTCTGAAAAAAAAATTGAGCTGAGGAGATAAAGAGACATATATGCAACATTTAAAATTTTTGTTGCAATTGTTAAACGTAAACCCCACGTATTTGTATTAATCTGACTTTAAAGATGTTTTTAGGGTCATGTAAGCTTAAAAATAACATGTCTCATATCCACATGGTCTTAAAGTGAGACTGTGGCATTTTTGAAACAAGAAATAACATATTCTTCCTCTTAAAAATGAAAGACAGGATAACTAGCAACAAAGAAAACTTCATTTAATGCATAACATTAGGATGGTATTAAGATCAAGTCATCTCGCAGTGGTTACTGAAGGTTTTTGCAGTTGTGCGGGGGGGTGTCAGCCCATTAGCAAAACACAAAATATATCTGCACTTCCTTTTTTAGAACCCTGCGCTGAAGTCTTAATGGACTACCCAAATTTTAATTAATGATAGAACTTTTCATTTCATTGCAATACCTGATGTGGTCTGAACCAGGCCCAGAGGGATTTGTAAATAGAAATTAAAATACGGTCACTTCAGACATTAGTACAGAAAATTTAATCTGGCCATGGAATGGTGAATTATCACTTAAAGGTTTTACCTTTAACCTGAAGAAAGTAGTATTTCACCCACAACCTAGTGTCAAAGCTGTTTTAGACATTAGAGAGTTAAAAGCATCCCAGTAACTTTCACATGAAACATTTCCAAAACTTTAAAAGAGATGTGGATGCATTTGTCATCTGAGGGCAAAAGGTGAAACAGCTAGTAGACATACCAAGAGAGCAAAAAATAAAACACTTAGAGTTTTTCCCCAAATATTAGGGTGAATGAATCAATGATTGAGGAATACAAAAGGAGTACATAAGCAGAACAGAAGAGAGAAGAAAAAAATTGTGGTTAATAGCTTTAAGAGCAATATTTAAAACAATACTTTTCATAATTATTAAATGCCCATCTGATCTTAGAACACAGCAGCAAAACAAGTCAAACTCTTCAAGCCATGTAAAAGTAAGAAGAAAATGGCAAAAAAAACAGAACCTGCGTGTTGTTTGAACACCAATAAATCATGACATAAATTCAGCCAACAGTTTATTCCAATGTTCCCCACAAATTCACATTGAATATTGAATAGATTCAAATAGAAATGGCTTGATGACACATAACAACACGAGGATGCTGTTCCTCCAGTGCAAGAGAAACTAAAGTTTCAGAGGTTTTGGAAAGGAAGGTGGTAAAGAGACAGAAACAAAGCCAATATGAAGCCACTACATCATTTCTAGGACTTCCTGTATCATACTCTTTGTTCTACTATAATCCCACTGCTGTACTTCGCATTTCTACTAACTGATATATCGGTTTCCTGTTGTATAAGCCACAAATATGGGTGGAAGAGCAAGACCCATGAGCATTCTAGGAACTGTTACAAGTCAAGTACAAAACAACACTCGAGTGAGACAATTAAGTCACTTATTGTAAAGGTATCAGTATGGGCATAAAAACTTTTTTCGGCCAACAAGATATTACAGTACAGAAGTGAAACAAGACAGCTTTTCTATTTAATAATTACTCTAGTTGTACGCACTAATTAGTTTATTATTTACTTTTATGTGGCCTTCCAAGTCCATATCTCAATCATGACTCTGTAAAAACATTAAGGCAGAGGATTACAATAAAAATGTTAAAATATTAATATGGCCAATATAATTTTTTACACTCAATCATGCAATGCCTATACCTGTAAGAATACTCATTAAGCATCACGTGTACAGTAATATTAGAGTGCCTTGGTTGTCACTAGAATATTTTAAATTTACTTGCGTCTTTTTAAGGGATTCTTTTTAACTGATCCAGCTGATTCAGAATCAGTTAGCGGGGAGTTGTATCAGCATTTGCTAAATATAAATAGTCAAAGAGAAGCTAAAAGCTGCAGAAAGCCACAAAATCTCATCCATTCTGAAAGTGCAATCCGAAACCTCCCATCATCCAGCCAAACAGAGGAAACCATGATCCAATGCCAAAAGACACCTTGGCAGGAGGTCTAAGTCTGACAGATCACTTACTTGCTGCGTTCAACAAGCCTCGTTATCATAAGAGACAATCTATAGCATTTTCCAGAAAAAAAGGAGATGGATGAAGGGACACAGAGGAGTGTCGGTTCATTGTTTGAACCTTTTGAAATTGACAAAAGCAGTTGATCATGTAAATTCAAAGTGAATATTACAGTAGGCCGAAACAAAGTATTGAAGACACATTGTAAAGTTAGAGACCAACAGAAGAAAAAGCTTGCAGCATGTTAACTGAGCAGAACAGCATGATGAAATGCAACTATTGCAGAAAAAAACCTGGGTCAAATTAGTTCGATCTGTACAAAGCTTATAAGAAAAGGCTCAGTTTTTTTTATCACTAGATTGCTAAATAAATCGGTTTCTTAAACAGGTCTATACGGTTGTCCTGTAACCAAAAGGAATAATTAAACATTTGGATAATAAGTGTTATCATTTATTTGAGATGAAAAGACTGGCATTAATGTTTTGTCACTGCAATAAGTACAGAGCTGGATTTAGAACCTGGTTAGCCTAGCTTAGCATTATGAATAAAAGCAGGGAAAAACAGCTTACCTAACCGTCTAGAGTTTAAACAAAAACACTTTTAAAACTCACTGGTTGATTGTATCACTGTTGTTTATTCTGTACACACACAGAAATGTAATGAGACTAAGACTCTACAGCCAGTGGTTATTTAAGCTAATTACTGAAAAAGCTGAAGTCCTCTAGGACCCTGACACACCAAGACAGTTGGCCGTCACTGAACATCTGTTGTCCTAGTGTTTCTGGTTGTCCTGCACCATTGGCTCCAGTCAACTCTTGCCGACAGCTATTTGGCTGATTCAGCATGTTGACTTGGCAGCAGAGCCCATCGGTGAGTGAAAATACTCAAGCAGTTAAGGTTTTAAAATAAAACCTTTTAATTAATGAGCAATAGAAATGTGACGGTCAGCAAATTTTATTTTATCATAACCAAAGTTTTTAAAACTGTATTCCTTGTTTCCTTTTCACAAGAGAATGCAGACTACCTCCATCTGCTGATATGAGGTTCTCCTAACTCCTTAGTCGATTGTCAGCCATAGTCTTTGCAGTGTGTTCAAGTGCAGCTTTTTAGCCAAAACACGGTCAACCAGATGTGAAACATTTCTGCTACTTCTTTGAGATCTGTTTGGTGTGTCAGGGCCCACATGACAAGCAATCATTTTGTTGCATGTTTTAAAGATCATATGTACTATGGCCACCATCTCATTTAAGTATGTTAGCATGCTAACATTTACTAAATAGCAATAAACAAAAACTACAGCTGAGACTAATGGGAATGTTCTTAGTTTTACAGATATTTGATCGTGAGCCAAAGTTCTGACTTGAGATTTTGACCTGATCAAGGTGTTGAAAAGTAAGAGGATCATGAGTTATGACAATTTATCCTAAAATAAACATGAATCTGTGAACCAGATTCTCTGGCGAATCATCCAAAATGGATCCAAACATCACAGTGGGGCAGTGGAAAAAGCCAGCCACAAATGTTTGGGAAAATGTTCAGTTAATCATCTTGTGGTTTAAATTTTTTTCACTGAGTTAGTCTAAACTTCGACTTGCTGCAGTTGCAGAAAACTTCAGGGGATTATGTTAAAATTTTTCTGGGGACTATGAATGTCTGCAGAAAATTTAACCACAATTTGGCCAATAGTTGAGTCATTGTAATTTGGACCAAAGAGGTGGACAACCAGACTTACACAGCTATCCCTACAGCCATGTTGTACAAAGAAAGTAAAGGTAGTTTCTAATGATGTTTTTAATCTGTCTGCCGAGTCTATTAACATCACGACACTTACAAGAGCAAGGTGGAGGGAAAAGGGGTACAGCTACTTTAAAAGCTGAATCTCAGCGAATATTAATAACTGTAGATTACCTTAGAGGTGAAGATGGAAAAGCAACAGAGGGCATGAGAGAAAGATCAGGAGAAAGGTCAGTCTTAAAAAAAGTTTACTATATAATCTCCTGGTTCAGTAAAACCCTACTGTCTTGCGACAAAATATAATGTGACATCCTCTGTGTAGAAGAAAGAGAACATCCGCTGATTAGTTGAGATTAGTTAACAGTTGTTCTTGGGGAAAACATGGTCATTACCATTATCATTGCTATAGTTCATCAGCATGCCACAAAAGACAGTCAAGAGCTTCTCATTTTCCGGCTCAGTATTTTGGTAGAGGGTTTTAATGTGTTCAGCTACTATCTGAGCCCCTCCTGCCAGGTCAACTGCATTCCTGCCCTCATCTGCAAAACAAAGAGGCCAGGACACAAATCAACTACAAAGCAAAGAAATATAATAAAAGTAAAGAAAAATAACCACAATTTGAAAAATACTTCTGAAAGCAATGTCAATAATCAGTACAAAACATACAAATCAATGCAAGGCCATATAGAACACAATGCTAAATAAAATAAGGTAAAAGGAAATAATTATGACCACAATTATATAAAAAAGCTTAGGTTTTGGCCCTGTGTTTGGTTTAAAAAAAAAAAAGGGTTCACATAAAGCTTATAGTCCATCTGATAAAGGCTTTTATTATTTAAATCCATAAAGTCCTTTTGCTGGATCTTTTCAATGTCTTAAGTGACGTAGGTGGCCATAATTTATCCCTTGTCTTATATAATTTCTTTCCACACTATATGTGGCAACAGAATAAGCTAAAGCTCTTTCTGCACAGTAAATAAAATACATTTATTTTGTTCCAGCCAAGATTTAGAAGACAACCCCACTAACAAAAGCAAAACCACAGAACTTTAATCTTTAAAAAAAGAAAAGAAAAAGCCTGTACAAGCAGACCACTGACAATAGATATGTTTTGCATAACTGAGTCTTTGCGCTCTATGTCCATTTCTTGATTATTCTCCTTTGAAGGCCAGCAAACTTGACCTCTGAGAAACAATTAACTCATCAGTGATGTTTGTCTCATTGGGAGGGCTTTGTCTGGTAGGATAGCTGCCAAAGGAAGCGTTACATGAGTCAGCCGTCTCAGTATCACTGTGTGTCTGCTACTTTCATTCAGTTGTTCCCAAATACCATGCCTGAACTCAGCCACGTGTCAGTGCCACGTGCATTATATTTCCCTTTTCTGGTCATATGAAGCTGCGATTGATGCAAACTCAGAAGTGTGTTTAATGTTGAAGGGAGTGATGGGAGTTTATTGTACAAGAGAAATAACCAGATATTTAAGTGTCAGTCCCAGCACAACATGTGAAGAGTGGCTGGTGCTAGAATGTGTTCTGGTTAAAAGCTTTAATAGTTAGAGTTTAACTGTGGCTAATTCTTAGTTCAGGTTTTAGTAAAAGTGACAGCTGACGGCAAAGTTCTGTGGTAAAACACTTTAAAACCGCACCTGTCAAAGAAGATGGTAATAGCAAATATAATTTCTTCATAAACTGTTGGGTATGTGTAAGGCAGTCATGTAATGCCATTTTCCACTACATGGTAAGAGATGTAGTGACTGGATGCTTTGGATAGTACATGGTACCTTATTTGGTATCACCTTGCATGAAATTCTAAGCAAGCTGAGCCAATACTAAATGCGGAGGTAAAACACTGCAGATCACTGACTGGTCAGAGAGATTAGTGTTTTGCATATCGTAGCAACTAGAGTCAATTCATCATCTACGCTTTGTAGTAGGATGTCCAAACTCTACTTTCATTTTTTCAGCAGTGTTTTGTCCTTGCTGTGACAAAAGAATCAGCAACAGCTTTCTTTTGATAACTCTTATGGTCCTGTGTCTGTGTCACGACAAGGATGTCACTGTAGTTGATATAACATCAAGCAAGAATTCTGCCTATAGTGGATAGGATTAGGTTGAGCATTTCTGAGCATTGTTCATGGTTTAGGGACCAGAGAAAAGCAAAGGTATCTGCATAAATCAGCTGACAACTCACGGATTCAGTAGAATGACCTAAATAGCAAAAATAAAGCTGGGGTCATCTCAGAGGGAAAAACACCATTACCTCATCTGCCCGCCAGAGAGCACTTGCAAGTTTATACTTCAACGGTAAAATGTCCCTCTGGGTACAATTTTTGATCTACTAATAGAAATTTTATATTATATTTATAACTGGGTTGGCTCAACTGTAGTCATGGGGTTGTGTCCGACAATTTTTGTTACTTTACAATGTAGTCATGGTCAGGAGGAGACAATATCCAAAAATGTATTCTGTTATCCAGATTTGCACAACTCATCACATGAAGACTATTATTATATGCCAAATAATTCTTAGGGAGAGATAGGGGAGGCAGTGGGATGCAGTCGGTTCTCATCTTTACGAGTGGCCATTCAGACGGACAGACACATTTTAGACATTTAACTGCAAAGTATATTGAAGATGCTAAATCCATAAATAACAAATCATGGCATATAAACAATGTATAATTTATATTTTTCTTTGTTTTGATATTTTGAAATTTTAAAAATGATTTTGCGGTACAACCCCATGAGCTATAAAAAAGCCAAAAATTAATTAGGTAACAAACCACAATGCTTCATGTTGATTCAGTGTGCATTCTGTATCATGTTTGCAAAATGTACAGAAAATAGCAGTTCAACTAATCAGTTTTACAAGATCTGATTTTTAAAATATATTAAAGAAGCTCCCTCAAGGATGTCTTCCATTTTACAGTGTGTTTCTTTAAGGTAGTGAGCAGCTGCTTCTCCACACTCTCCTAGTGCGTTGATCATAAAGCCATGCCAGCTTACGAAGACCCCCTTCTACTCAAACAAATGTCACATCCCAACAGATTCCACAGATGCCCAGCTTTTCAACAAGAGGGGAAACTATACACCAGAACTGACAGCTGTGATTAAACCCTCTAAAGCTGGCTGCAAAATCAGGCTTGAACTCTGCTGCTCTTCCCTGAGGTCAGTACTCAAGTACTCCACTGGAACATTCACTAATTAAATGTGTAGCTTTTTTAAACACAATCATTTCACAATTAAATCAGATGTAACATCTCAGTTTTTAGTTTGCGTATCATTTATAAATGGTGTGAATGTGAAACTTGTCTTTGTTGTCACATGCTTAAAGAATTCAAAATGACATTTTCTTCACCCATTCCTTTATTTTATCAAAAGAACCCAAATGTTGTGTACAAAAAATAAAACAAAAATGCAAATGTACGGTCCACCGGCCATGTCCACCTACATTGTTAGTTCATCATTTATATTTATTTGTTTACTTAATTTGAAACTTTGTAGCTAAAAAAGAGCAAATGCACAAGGTTTAGAACAGGAGCTCATATGTTTCACTCATCTGCGCTGTTGGAAAAACATGGTCTTTGATGTGTCCACCTAAAGGATAAGCAGTTACATAATGCAAGTTTCAAAATTAACACACTGCAATGCTACAGTCCTTGTGTAAGATGCCTTTACTATGTAAACATGGATACTGTGTCATTCTAATTTTTAAGCTACCGCAGCTGAATTGCCGTAGTCAATATGTGACTGTTTTTATGAGGTGTTAATTTGTAATGTATTCAAAAATTGCAATGAATATTTTCATACAGACTAAATAAGTCTAAATGTTGTCAGAAAATTCAGTGAGGGGCTTCCTAGCAGCTCCAGACAGTAAGGCAGCAAATGTAGTGCCCTCTGTACAAATGTAGTTCTTCCCCGCATGCAGCGCTACAACCATGTTAAAAGTCTCTGTAACTTAAAACACATCAACATTTGAGCTTTGTCTGCCAAAGCTCAGAAGCAGCATTATTTTTGTTTCTTATTTTTTATTAGCTCTGTGATGATGACAAAGCTCATGAGGGATTCAGCGTTCCCTAAGCAAAGCAAACTCCTACTTACGGCTGTCATAACAGATGTTGCCAAGTGCTCGGCCAGTCTGCAGTAAAACCTCCTGGTCGGTGGAATTTAACAGCTGAATTAGAGGAGGGATGAGGCCAGCTTCAACACAGGGACTACGCATGAACTCTGAAAGAGGGAAAGATGTTAAATAAAAGGTCAGTATCAAACCGTCTGAATTTAAATCTGCTTAAGAAATTTGGGAGCATTAATCTGCTGTATTTGCCCTAAAACAATTACTGACAGTATCTGTAGCAAATACAATGGCCATCATTATGAGACATGCAATGGCTTTAACAAATAAAGAAACTGCAAATCTCACCCAAAACCAATATAATCTCATCTTTGAGTCTATTCCTTCTGACTATTCATTCATTCATTATCATTATGAAAAAAAGGACAGCGATGACATGTTTAACCCACACCCTGCTTGGTACTCCTCTGAATGTTTAAGCTGCATAAAGTAATGCCTTGTCACATAAACGTTGCATCTTGAAAGTTATCCAGATGCTCATTTTAAATGTGGCCAAGTAGTATTTGTCAGCAAAATATCTCAGGTTTCTAACTTCTCAGAAAACTGGGTTTCAATCATTTTTTCTACTTTAGCTGACGTTTATTAGTCATCTGATCCAGGCACAGCCCACCCACTTAGTTCAGGGACGCCTCCATGCCTTCTCAGTCCATATACACTGAGGTCAGTTAAGTCCCATACAGAACAACTGACATTGAATAACTAGCACTGATGAAAGCCAATTGCTGCATAGCCTCATGTCCCCTGGTCTTGGCAAAAAGTTGCTCGACACAATACAAAGAACTAATGGCCTGTGTGAGAGGATATAACTCTGAAAGCCAACAGGCTATGCTAACAAGCTCATTCAGCCGAAAAGCCACCAACAACTTCTACTTCTACTCAATTTTATGTGGAAAATATTTTCAGATTTTCTCGTTGATGTGCTTGAGCTCCTCTGCTTGAATGTTGTGGGATTTAGAGAGTTTTTTGATCAACAGAAAGCTTTACATGTTGCAGAAGTAAAACTGCTTCCTGCTGACTGTAACTTTGGCTGCTCTCAGCCAGTTAGCTTAGTTAGCCATGCAGTTAATGGTCTTATTTACTGACTCTGCCTGGCTGAGAAATCACAGTATTTTCCTCCAAGAAAATATGATCCAGTTTCACCAAAATTAGTGAACAAAGTTATTAAGTTGAAGCCTCATTCAGTTCTTTACCCTGTATTTCTTTGCTTGTTGAGCACACACCAGCAAGAGGATATAGGGATGCTCATAAGCATTGGGTTCTGTCATTTGGTAGGCTTCTGGAAGTTGGCCAATCAGAAGACAGCTTTTAAAGAAAAGGATCTTAAACAGACAGGAGCTAAATTGGCTTGTTTCATACAGAAGGTGTATTGAGGGGCTGCATAAAGGGTCAGTGAATGATAAATGAATCAAATTTTTAAAAGTGAGCAATACAGAACTAGTCTAGCAGGGTCGTCAAATAAAAAATAAGGCTTAATATGGGCATAATGAGTACCCTTTAAGAGCTAATAAGACACTACTCTCTGTTGTGGTGGTGAACAGTAGATTATAGTTACAAATGTTTTTACATTTGATCTTGCCTGGCGCAGCTTTAAACAATCATGTTAGTTCAAACTGTCAGACAGAAAGGGAGTTGTCTTTAGCTCAGCAGTCATTTGGCGTCTTGCAGGCACTTCCGGAAGCAGTGACAGATAAATGCCAGCGGGTTGTTGCCAGGCTTGGCAAACTGCTGGTGAGTGATCATTAGCTTCAGTCTAGCAAGCTGCTAAAAACCCATTCATTATCCTAACATTTTCTAGCCCCAAGTTCTATTCACGTTTGCTTTTTCTACATAAAAAGCATCTCCTGTGCTCACACAAAGGCGTTATGGTAAATGGAAGCTCTCTGACACTGCAGTTTTCTCAGACATGCCAGGTTTGAGTCCTCTCACAATAACCTCACAGTCAGCGACAGCTCAACTGTGAAATGCCAAGGAGGCTGTTCAAAATGGTCCTTGCATAAAATGGCCTATCAATCAAACATGTTAGTGTTTGACTCTTTAAATACTTTAATTAACAGAAAAGTCTTGAATATCCCTGTCTAACAAGGCTGATCCACTGCCCCACCACATAATGTCCTCTTGAAGATAACTTGAAAACATAAAAAGGATGAGAGCAGGACAAAGTGTAATATTTGGTAATACTAAAAAATGGAGTGAAAGAAAGAAATGATATGGTCTGTTATCAGGCTTTGAAAACAAAAACCTTACCATTTTTGGCCACCTCAGCTATGATGTTGGCTACTTTTGGGGTGCAGGAAGACTGGGGGGTTAGCAGGGTGGGGAGTAGGGGAAGAATGCCCATCTCCTGGATCTTCACACTGGCCTCAGTGTCTGTGGAAGAAAGAGAAAATGAACTTGAATCATATTAGCACATGCTTTCAACATTACAAGGTGCCTATATATTTTAGTGTTAATGCTTTTGTCATATTACTTTCTAAATGTAGGATGTTGCTGGTAAAAGATACCACAGATTGTGCCAAGTCTTCAGTTAGTCAGGGGGAGTTAAATTTTACAGTGTATCAGGTAAGAAAACTATACACTTTATATATTACATTTAATTCTACCATATTAGTTGTTAAAAAATGTCCAGACAAAAAAATCAAATATAAAAACTGTGCATAATATATTACAGAAACATGATATATTCTTAGATAGTTATCATATTGTAAAATAACCTTGCAACCTTGTAATTTTTAAGTCAGCTGCTCAGGTTTACTTAATAACATACTGCATTTAAGTTTACATTTTTTCACACAAGTCGACACATCTGTTTAGTGTAAACTTAGCTGCATCTCCAAGACAAACCATGTATCAGCTCTACTACAATCATTGTGAAAGCAAATAACATGAAGATGAAAGATACAATATAATATAAAGATTAAAGATAATTATCAGAAGATAATTCCCTCAGCACCAAAATATATCATGCACCCCTCTTATACTCTAATATACATAAAGCAGAAAAAAGGAAATGTTAGCCAACACGTTGTCAATATCAAGTTGCAATTTATCTTACATGCTAAGCTTGACTAACTAATCATCACTGAGAGGGGCCATCATTTGAAAACAGGCAAACAAAAATGTATTTACAACACCAGCATTCAAATATTTGATAGTTCACTTTATTAAGTGTGTACTGCAGGGAAAGATGTGCAAGATGGGTCCAATAAATCTGTTTCAGACTGTAGAGTATCCATTTTGGGGCATGTTATAGATGTGCAAAAAAATACCTGAATTTCAGTAATACAATGTAAATAGAAAAAAATGTACATGCAAGACATTTGTAATGAATTAGATACTGCTGTTTGAAAGCTTTGGTCCTTGTGCTGGCACTGATTTTCACCATAGTAGCAGCATGTCTATAGTGATGGCAGTGTTGCTCTGTCTATCTGATACTTAACCACTTTGGTCCAGACTGTTAGACCTTAATAACTTCATGAAGGACTGTCACAAAATTTGGTTTTAGGCATTTTTGTTGCCCCCAAGATGAAAACTGGTAAATTTGCTAAACCTTTTGATTCTTGAAAAAAAAACCCTGCAAATTTGAAGACATTCCCCTCAGCCTTAGCAGTGTTTTGTGCTTTACTGCTATTTCACAAATATTTGCATGCTAACATGTTAAACAATTTGACGAACATGGCAAACATTATGTCCATATGAGACTGTTGAAACTGTCAATGTGAACAGTTCAGCAAGCTATTGTTAGCATTTAACCCAAAGCACTGCTGTGCAGCTAGCATGGCTACAGATCTTATTTTTAGGTTGGGATGCATGACATTTATTGATGACAATAAAATAATGGCTGATAATGGGAAAATTTATATCATCATTAATTTATCCACTGAAATTTAATTATCTGATTAGAACTAATACACCAAGCCAAACTGCTTTCACTGACATAACAAGCACAGCATTTAATATACTCCAAGCAGGTGACGGTATGCACTTTAAAAATTAGTTTGTGATCCGTCAACAAATACAGAGAAGAATAAGAGGAAGTAGAAGAAAAAAAACAGGAGCCCACTGTTGTGGCACTCGTTACTCAGTAAAATGATTGACAACATGAAGGAGCTGGCCACTAACAAAATACTTGACATTAGTGTGAAGCAGGTTTAATTTACCAAATAACAAAATGTTGCAATGCAAATAGTAATTATTTTCAAGGTTTGCATAGGCAAAGTTAGCAGATCGACTGGTAACACAATAAACCTTATTATTCATCTCAGTTGAGAGGCATCAAAACCATTATGCAGAAAGTCAGAAAGTGAGGTGATGCCATCTGAGTAAATCAGCCACAACTATGCAACCAGGTGGCAAAACCAAAAATAAACAACTTTAACAAGGCATTTAGAAAAAAACACACTGTATAACAGGACAAGTAAGTGCTGGAAAGAGGTAACTGATTTTGTGACATTTACCTGGCCAAAGATAAATATCAGGGAAAAGTCTCAACTACGTCATTTCTTGTTCTCAGCTCACTGACAAAGACTGTCACACTGGCCAAAAATTGGCTTCAGGCAGACACTTAACAGCCACAGTCAATGGGCCAATTACAGTGTATATATAGAGTACATATTTGATGCAATACAAATCTGATTTATCAAGTGTGCAACTGGCCATATTAATCAGAGGTTTCAAATTAGATAACAGCTTTCATTTTCACTTGAGTCATATAAAAAATATTAGAGAAATGTTTCTAGGTCCAAAGTAGGCATTTGACAGTCTTAAATGGAAATACACCAAAAAGGAGGTGATGGAGTTACAACAGACTAGGGGTAAATCAGGCTCTACTCACTGTTGTTAGCAAGTGCTTTCAGCAGGCAGTCCAGACAGCTCTCAACACTGTCAGTAGCACTGTCCGTAGACGCCAGCTTCAGCTTCTCCAAGGTTTCACTTAGGTTGTCTGAACACACAAATATTTAATTGTCAAACTTTCAGAGTTTTTAAATCTAATTTAAGTGACATTGATGATGTTAAAATGACACAAGAGGAAATAGAGACATCACACATCTACATTCAGAATATGCACTAAAAAATATTCAAGCATTTTCAATAGCTCTATGATAGACAACACAGAGCTATTAATATTTAAGAATTTGTTTAATATGTTTAATTTGTAAGAATTAGCAAGCAGGCAAGGGTCTCAATAAACAAATAGGGGGCATCATACTACCCAAGTAACTGCTTACTGCGCACTAATCTGTTTCCTATAGTTAGTAACAGCTCTAGATCCTAGCTGCTGTTAGCTAGGGACCTTAATTAGCTGTGCAGCTAGTGGTCCTGTTGGCTAATTTAAGGTTGTCCAGACCAAGAGTTAGCACCATGGGAGTTTTGGTGTTTTCATTTTGGGAACTGGGTTTAGCAGACTCCAAATGAAAATCGGTTTGAACCGATCACAGCCTCCAAAATCAACAGAGGACATTTTTATGACAAGAATACAGTATCAAGTTAATTTAAAGCAACTCTGACTAGAATCCTGACTCTAGGGACAGCAAAGACATGAAAGAGTGGAGACTAGCTGGTTAGTAGTTTGCAGGACTTTTTAATCTTTTGCATTAAACACATATCTATTAAGTTACAGTTCAGTGGTGTCCTCTCCAAACACTGACCTCTTTACCTTCACTCTACGAACTGCTGGAATTATTTATTATGTAGTAATTACTGCAGATGCCTTAAATATTTTATTGTGGAACCACTTTCAGCATACAGTACATATATCCATATACATAAACATACTATCTTTGCTGCTTGTCAGTCTTCAGATCCTTCAACAGTGATAACAGGACTACAAAACAACTGAACTGGGCATGCTGATAAAATATGTACCCTATATTTTACCACAATGAGGAAAATAGTGTGGGAATAATTTCCTTCTTGACATTTTTAAGTTTATTTTAAGTAGATATTTATAAAATTTAGCAGGTCTAATCATTTTTATTTCTTCTTCATGATTGTCACTTTGGGATCTTCCATGACTCGTGGAGGAGCACCAAAACAAACTTTGATTTGCTTTGTATTTTAGAGTCCATCAGTGATTTGCTGTTTTTACATAACATTGCTATTTTGGATATTTTAATTAACAATACCATTCCAAAATAAGTGATGAGTTGAATAACTGAAATAACCTGACTCATTAGTTACATAAAAAAAAACAAACAAAAAAAAAAAAACAGAAAAAAGATTGTTACAGATGTAATCCCTACTTGAGGGGACACAAGCTTTTAACATTGAAAGGAAAGGCTGAGATTCTACTATAAGTGCCTTTGGAGGCAGCAGGGAGGAAGAAAATTCAGCTGGCTTAAGACCAAAAATAGCTAAATGGATGTGACTCTTGTTTAAGTAGCTTTTGCCTATTGTTAGTGGTATACTGCTGAAGTTCTACTGGCAGATAACACACGAAAACAGTATGTCACATGTTCCCCTGGCAAATGCAACTCCCCACTGACATATGCCACTGCTTTGGTAACAGCATGTGAAACAAACAGCACATGCTGTTACATTGACACACACTATTTCTTACAATTAAAGTTAAAATTTTGACATAATGCAGATTGGTATAAAACCAGCATTACACCGTTCATATATATAACCACTTAGTAGTAATGTTCCAATTTAAAAATACAGCATAATGTGTGCAGCATCATCAAAGTGTAAGGACATTAAATGGCTACTGTAAAGTGTTCTGGAAATTGTTTATAAAGCACTAGTAAAAAGTGAGCCAACCTTCAATTTAACATCCTGGTATGGGCATCTTGGTTGTAAATATAAAAACACCCTAGACAGTGTGGTCAACAAACCCAGTAAAATCACTGGGAATCAGCTGGGGAATTTGTGTTGTGACACATGCTACCCACCCACGGATCAGTTTGAATTGGTGCCCTCTGGGAGGCGTTTCATGATGCCTCTGGCGAAAAAAGAATATTCACAAAAAGTGCTTCGTCCAATGTGATAAAAATTTTAGGCATGAAACTGAGCTGTTTTGATATTTTTTTTATTTTATTTTTTTCTTGTTTTTTCTTGCTTCTACTAATACCAACACTAATACTGACAGAGAGCCCTCCATCGTCATATATACCATTTATACTTCATACCTTTTAGGCAGCTTTGATAGTGACCGGATTTAAAAAAAGCTGAGTGTAAATGCTCTTAAGAGGCATTTAACACAAACTGGATTTTAATTCTAAAGAGACGGCTTGAGACACATTTTTGCCAGATGTAGAAAAGATGTAAAAGGATCAGTTTCTCCCTTTTAGAGAGATAATCTTCAGTCCTTTCACCTGTCAATCAGTAAGAGATCTGTTGAAATACTCTACATGTCTGATTCCTGTAACAATAATAGTAGTGATAAAAAAACAGATAAAAGTTGGTCTTAAAGTTGCAGTTCTCTCTGCTGTCTTGCACTGGGTCTAATAGAAGTTGGAGGTCAGAATTTCCCAGCTGAAATGTCACATTTGTGATCCCCAAGCATTCCAGGTGCACAACACCCATTGTAAACAAAAAAGCATGATTGCATTTGACAAGCTAATGTTGCTTGGCTAGAGTTCACATAATAGAGCCTTTAGCAGAACAACCTTCATACATACATTAACAAAAAAAAGAGTTAAAATTATGCAAGTAACAGATGTCATTATGCCATTTTTCTTTTTTATTGTTATAATTAACAATTCATCTAAATATTCTAAGCAACAGCCTAAAACAAACAATGCAGTCTACAAATACATCCTATTACTGTCCCCTATTGATAGGAATTTACAAGAGATGAAATGATAACACTCCAACATAAACATTGGCAACATATTTTGTCATCACTTTACATAAAGGTTTTTCACTGTATAGTATATTCTTTCATGGGTGCTTCCATGGTTGTGTGATATCAGACAACTACTTCTACATGAACTCAGGATGGATAGATAATCTCTAAGTACACAAACAGGAACTGTGTCTCTGAATGTTGAACTTGTAACACCAGTGCAACACAAGTGATAGGCCATTTTCATGTGACATATGCCTGTAAAATAGCAACAGCATACCAATCATTTAAGTACCATATCACTAATAATCAGCAAATGACATGAAGATGATGGCATACCATCTGCTACTTTCTGATTTTGGTTCCGCAAACTGTCATCCATCTTCTTTTACTGTCCAGAATTTTCACTCAGTTTCTTTATCTGATGCATGATTGACATTTTCCTGCACTGACTAACTGATGGTTTCTAACACCTGTAATTGGCAGCCAATGTGATGGTGCTACCAATCTAACTACTTGTCAACATCCAATAACATGAAAAACCTTTCAATTGTTGTTGAAACCCTTTGTCTCCATGAGTTTATGGTCAGCTCTTCTAATGTATATCTCCGCTTAAGTGTTTTTCTTTGCTCCTCTCTTGCTTCCATTATGAGGACCACAAGTTATCAATCTGCTGCACTGACAATCATGTTCCACGCAGAAACTGAATCAATGATTTATAAGGGCTGCACATCCATCACATGTAATGACAAATTCTATTGTAATTACTATTTGTTTTATTCTTTCTTATAGAGATGTTCTCATCCAATTTGATCCATCTTGGTAGATCAGTTGATACATGATTACAGTTATACACATCTATCCACAATCTAATGCAATACATAAGTGTCAATCATGCACAAAAACTAGGCTGAATAAAGGCTGATTGGTGCCTATGACGAATATGTTATATGAGCTAAATTGATGTCTGTTTAGCTCTGGTTTTGTCAGCTTTTTTACTCACGGCCTGCATTCTCAGCATAACCTGACCAGGACTATTTGGTTCAGAATGGACTATAATTACTATAGAGGCTGACACACTACTTCCTTAGGTATTTTATTGATTGTCGACAGAGAGGAAGATTTATTTAATTATCTGAAATGCTAATGATAGTTACAGTGGGAGTGGGAATTTCCTCAACTTTCATTCAAGCATTGTGCCAACAAAACAGGTAATGATAGATTGCATAAGGATTGTAGACACTGTTGCAATGACCTGGTTGCTCCTGTCAGTTGCTTGTGCAGTGCACAACCCACACATCCATCCCCCATAATAGCTGTCTCACATCAAATGACATGACAACATGAGTGATCCAGCCTGAGATAAGACCTTTTGAAATTTTCATAAACTATTGCACCAATATTGCTCCAGATGCCATTCAGAGTTGCCACTGCTTCACATGACTGGGCACTGGTTTTGTGATAGATGGAGAGGTGATATTTGGTGAACCTCCAGCATATTTTAATATCAATTTGTATTCAATTTGGCTCAAAAATAAGGTTACTACAGTGGTCACAGGCCTGTGCTCAATCAGTAACCAGTGCGTGTCCACCATCAATAAGCAGTAGAAACAGTAACATTATATAGAGCAGTGCAGTATAAACAGCAACACAAAGTGGGCTGCTGGATCCTATTGCATAACAGCTGTGGAGATGGAGGAGTGCCATCTACACCATCAACAGCACTGCCATTTCAGGGGATGTACATTCATTGAACAACTGGGACCTTCAGACTATTGCAAGTCCCCGCTGAAATATATCGGAAATGAGCGAAGGCAATGCGAAAACATAATAAATTTCAGTGCAAGCATAGCTGAGGAGAAAAAAAAATCACGACCACTAGGAGCGGACAGTGGATGGTTAGAGTCAGGGAAGCTACCCCACCCGAGTACAGAAGCTGACACGCGCACGTAACCAAGGTTTAGCTACAGTCAGCTTTTTAAATGATTAACGTTCACGTTAGAATAATAAAATAGAAAACTATAGAGGTAAACAAAGTGTTATAGTGGCATTACTGCATCACGCATAACGTCAACCATCAACCATACATGGCTGCTTTTAAAAATTTTTCATTGAGGAAAAATCACATTATAAGGTTAGCAAATTCATAAAAACATTTCTTTTTGGCTAACGTTAACTCTGCTCAGAGTGAGCTGGTTAGCTAACCTGGCTGTCTACTCACCCATTTCAGCAGGATGTTGCTACGGAAAATAAACCGGGGTGTAAAGCTCTCCAGGTCAGCTGTAACTTAAACCGACTCGTACTAGCCGGAGGCCCCACTTTACCCACACTGTTCGTCCCTTAAACCGCCTTAAACTGGTGAAATGAGCGGGTGGAGGTTAGCTAGCTAGCTAGCCAGTTAGGTAGCGACAGCAGCCACCGGGCTGGGGTAGTCCCGCTCAGATGGATGCTGCTGTACAGCGGCCTGTACACCGGGTGACTGCCAGATTAACACATCTGACTTCCTCTCATATCCCTACCAACAGTACGGACCTGCTGGCTAACACTCCTCAGGACGACTGGCTCGGTCTGACATGCCACAGTCAAGCCAACCAGACTGTACTAGGAGTACAACTTCCGTCACAACCTTCAAAATAAGACCTGGGGCTCGGACGATCGCAGTTTAAGAAATTCAGTAGCCTATCTGAGAGCATTAGCCAATCAATAACCAGGTATTTAGATAGGATATTTTCCCTGTCCATATAGGTATACAGTCCGGGAAATGTACCCAAAAGCTAGTTGTACGTGGTTACAGGGTCCTACACCCTTTGACAAGTGAAACTAGCAACATCCATATCATATTATAAGCCAAAAGATGGAGGACCTCTATTTAAAGAGAGATTAAAGATCAGATAGAGAAGCAGCCTTTTGCTGCCCTCTCTTGAAGGTTTCAAGTACATTTCCAGCAGTGATCCAGGGTGTGGCCAGGTTTGAGCAGAAATGTGCTCCATCACACCTATAACCACACCCAACAGTGGTGTCACACCACCTGTCCATCTTTAGCTGTGTGTAAAAAAACGTTAAACCACTGGAGATCAGAAAGACCACGTTATCAAAATGAATACAATACAGTGTTTTGGTTCTGTTCCATTAAAATGTGTCATTCTGCAATACAATTGTTCTTTCATATGTTCTACTTTGGTTAAAAGTTTTTTTTATATCCCAGGGTTAAGCTTAGCAGACACTGTGAAAAGAGGAAGAGAAAAGGGGAAGATGTTTGAAACCAGCTGTTCTCCTTTTTTCCGACTTTTGGTTGAAAATCATTTTTTTTAAGTAAGCATCCAGTGGTGCTGCAATTGTGAGCATAAACAAGTTTTAACTCCCCTTGGCAATGTGTTAAACAGCACTCACTTGAGACTGAGTGGCCAAAAGTCACAAGATTGTGACAATTAAATTTTAGGACTACAAACAAAACATGCTCTTAAAATTAAGTTCATTTTTAATTTAATCAGAAACTCGTGAGATAAGATTGAAAGATGAGATTGTTTTTCAACTTTGCCATGGTCAATCATTGGCTTATAATATAAACATGAGGCTGTGTCCTTTCCACAACCAATGATCCTGCTCTTAATATATATGAAACATTAGTTACTACAAATGCACACTAGTTATTAATGATGAGCAGGTGGTGTATTTTGTCCACAGAGCAGTGCTATGATGCCAAATGACAGCTAAAAATAAGTCCAGCTATACAACCAGTTTCATGGATGCAGAATATCCAGAATGTGGATCTTGATGAATGTCACTCAGGCGTTTCCCTGTTTATCTTCTGTCACATGTGCATGCTCATTATATCTACTAGTGTGACTCATTTCAATGTTTTAAAGCCAGTGGTGGCATTTTTTAAAATTTCATTTATTTATTTTATTTTTTATTTTTTTATTAGAGTATGGTAGTATTCAAATGTTGTGCTTCTTGATGCTTTTTATTTTTGCCGGGAAATGTTGTCATTTTTCTGCACTAAATTTATTTGACAGCTTTTGATAACAGCTACTTACAGAGTAAAATTAACCTAAAAACACATTTTAATCCTATAAAATACGACTCAGTGTTAGGGTTAAGCATTTTCCAGCCATTTTGTCTTGTGGCCTCTTAATTAAATCAGTGTGTAGTGTGGCTTCTTGTCAGAAGTCAGACATCTTTGTTTTGTTTTGTTTTTCTGTTTTGTCTTTGTTTGTCAGGGTTTCACCTGAATAGTACTTCAGTTGATCAAATATTTGATAAAAGCTCCACTTTTAGCAGTTTCTACAGCAAATAAGCTGCTTCCACACTGATGTATCTGTATAAATGTTATCTTTGACATTATATTCATCACAGGGCTGCTTTTTCATTAAAAGAGTTCTTTTTCTCTTAATATTGTTGTAAATGTAGCTCTTTTTTTAAGTGGAACTATAAATTGTACTGGAGTATTTTTTTTTCAACCATTGGTCTAACCGGTCATAGAAAAATTTAAAAAAGTCTTGTCTCTCTTGGTCTTGAAAGAATGATGTGCTTTCGTGTTTAAATTTTGACATTTCAAGGGAACAAAAAGTGCAGAATGAGAGGTTCCAGCCCTCATCAAAGTGTGGCCAAACCTTTTTATTTTCTGCTGCAAATCTGGCTGCAACCAGTTTAATCTGGTCTCTAGTCAAAACAGATCCATGAAGGTAACATACTAATATCATGCTAATGCAACAGATCATCCAGTTTGTTAAGATTTCATTGTAAATTTAAATTAATAGACAGCTTTGTTCTTTAATCTTTATGACCTTTCTATGATGTGATTACATGTAAGAAGTCTGTACTGGTAATCAGTACAGTAATCTATCAGAATCAAAAAGATAAAAGCATCTTATGGGAATTTGTTTGCATTTATGTTGTGTGTTTTAAATGGATGCATGAATATTATTAGTAATTATCATGTTGTGCCACATGTTCAAGTTCAGATTGATTTTTTGTCCTGGAAGGAGACTGTTGGAGTAAGTCAGTTGAAAATACATTCCTGATGCTCAACCTTGGACACATCATCAGTGTTGTTTCCTGGGATCATTGGGTGTTTTGGGTCTTACAACAGACACCCTCCTCCAGGTGACCCAACCGAGGCTGATCAGACCCCGGCCTGTGTCCAAAGTGGCATGCTACACCCACGCCTCCCCCCTCTTCAACCAGAGCCATCTAGAGGCCCTTTCTGCTGCCTCTACGTTGCTGCTTATGGCTCTTCTTCTGCTGGATCCTGTTATGCCCAGTGTGCCGTAGGCCTTGTTCAGGGAGTAGCTGGCAAATCCCCGACAGCCCACCTCCACTGGCATACATCTGGTCTTCCACCAGCTCCTGGTACTTCTCCCTCTTTCTCTCTTGCGCCTCCTCCATCCTCTCTTTCCAGTAAAACCAGTTGTTTTGTTGCCTCTGAGACCAAGATGATGTCAGGTCTCAAACTGGTTTCGGTGATGTGTGGTGGAATTTTCAGTTGCCTCTCCAGGTCAACTGACATCACCCAGTCCCTGGACGTGGCGAGCACAC